>JAPMOR010100600.1:261297-284617 GCA_026543865.1 Argiope aurantia | reverse complement strand
CAGTACATTGTAAAGCAGTGGAGTCCTCGAGTGAATTAAGACATAAAAATTTACTCGCGTACGATTACTGATGAAATAAGATAGTAAAATTAATTAAAAAAAGCAATTTAGATTTTTAAATTTTTTTTTGTTTTGATTTGAAATTAACGAAAAAAAATTCACATTTTAGACACTGTTTTAATTTTATAAGGACAAGAAATTCAAGGAAGCAGAGAGGGGAAAGAAAAAAGAATTAAAAACATTCGAATTAACCGAGCTGCATATAATACATCACCTGACAGTGAAGGATTATGTGCAATAAATATCAGATGATAGGAGCATTTATTTTTGTCATGTGACTATGTTGTCACATAAAAAGGAAAATGCTCTTAATATAATCTTTATTTAACATTTTTTAAATATTTCTAAAGATGGTAATCTATTTTCCACTCATTTTCTGTTATGTTAAATTTTTGAAATTGTGTACACTCCTGTCCATTCAATGATAATACCTCATTTTAATATTTTCATAACGTCATTATCTGTTAATACATGAATGAAATAAATTTTGATATTGTGCTTGCGGTTTATTTGGTCCTGAATTTAAAAAAAATGGCATCAATATGTAAAAGTATAAGATAAGTAAAAAAATACAATTTAGGAAGTACACTAACAAAAGTGTGTTTTAATAAACTTATTCAAAAAAAAAATCTGAAAATCTGGAAACACGATGTTATAAAAAATCCTTGATCTGTTTTTGCATTCTAGTTCAGACTCAAGAAGCGCAAATAATTAAGTGGATGAAGTGAATCGATAAATTTATCATTATAACTATGGTTTCATATCAAATTGTGGATCCTATCAATCCAAGAATCGACGGTTTGTCAGTCTGTATACTTCCACGCATGTAATTGATAACTCAAAAACACAACGATTAATTTACAACAAAAATCAATGAAATTTCTAAATTTCTCTCTCTTTATCCGTTTGCAAGTGAATTCAATAGTCAAAAAGCATAAAAATCTACATATATAAAATTTTATATATAATTTTATAATTAAAACTGCATATCTAAATCAAATTTTGAATCTATTCTATCCATGAGTTGATATTCTATCCATGAGTTGATCTTCTGAAGATCCGAATACATGACTGTGAACGCGATAGTTCAAAAAAGCGACAACGTGGATAAATGAAATGTAGTATGTGGATAAATGTAGTTAGTACCTTGACACCAAAATTTCAGACCAGCATAAAATTTTGGATCCAATGATCGAAAAAAAAAAGGCATGTCCAAAATGCATTCCCAGTTGTTTTTTTTTTAATATACTGCGAAGTATGAAACCTAATGAATAACATAATGAATTAAATAACAGGAAGTCCAAAATTGAAGAACTTAACAACAAAATTGAAAAACTAGACAGACTAAAATTGAAGAAGCATAAAACCTGCCATAATGAATAACATACAAGAAATTCCAAAATTGAAGACCTTGACATAAAAATTGAAGAAGCATAATACTTGCCATAATGAATTAACATACAAGTAAGTCCAAAATTGAAGATCTTGACACCAAAATTGAAGACCTGCATAAAATGTTGAACCCAATAATCGAAAAAAAAAGGCCGGTCCAAAATGCATTCCTATTTTTTATAATATACTGCGAAGCATAAAACCTGCCATAATGAATTAACATACGAGAAAGTCGAGAATTTTCTGCCCCTAATTTTTTTTTCCAAAAAAATATGTAATTTGGACCTTTTTTTTAAATTAGAATTGCGTCGATAGTTCGAACTTTTCTTTGGTTTATTGAATTTCTTGATAGTATAATGTTAATTCTTAACACTCGATTAGCTCTGCTACGGCGACACTGGGTCGCATGTACATCTTAAAACACATATAGTCCAGTTTTTTTTTATTTAAACAAAGAGACAGACCTTATTCAGATTGCAGTTGTAATTCTTTTTACTAATAAAAGTAATTACGTCATGATTATGAATAAAAAATGGAATTATATGTGTTTTAATCCTAAAGAATACATGCCATGGCGTCAATCGGGTGCTAAGGTTTACAATACATGGCGAAGGGTTACAATAATACTAAAAAAAACTCCTAATTTTTAATTCTTAAGGGCAGTATTATCACGCTTCCATTTGGGGATAAAGCATCATCTGTTGTGAAAGAAAACAGTGAACTAATTATCCTCGATTTTAACGCCTCCTCGAAAGTCCTTCGAGACCATCAGCTGCAGCTGATAAATTCAGTGAATCTAAATGTGTTAAACTCTCTAAGATTATATAAGACTGCAGACGATACCATTACATAATTCCAAATAAGCTGCTGCAAGAAATGAAAGCAATCAATATAATACTGTTCAGTCTAGTAAACAATCTCTAATTCTTTTGGCTAGATAATGCCGACTGTTCTGGCGTCTTCAGTGTCTGAAAATGAATAAATTCTGAAGACATTTTATTCATACGCGTTCTTGGCTGCTGGATACAATAAAAAAAGTAATAATAAATTTGTATCCTTCAAAAGCTTTTGATATGCGCTGTATGATTATTTGGAAGATTTACTTTACAAGTGATGCGAAATTTTAAGTTATGTACTCTTTTTATTTCATTAAAATTATTTCTTAAAGCATTGTAATAGTCAAAAATCTCGAACTCCACATTTTGACGAATCTTTATATTTCAGTGAATTTAAAAAACACATTTTTGGAATTATGTCTGTTCGTCCGTTTGTGAACGCGATAGCTCAAAAACATTTTCAGCTAGATTGATAAAATTTGGTATATGGTCTCTATTCCAAATTTCTATATTATTAACGATTTGAACGAAATCTATTTCCAGGAAATCTGTCTGTCCGATTGTCAGAATACAAGTCAACACGATTACTACAAAATTAAGACGTATGCTAGAGGAATAAATTTTGGTGCACATATTTACATCTGATGTGTATATATATATCAAATTTGAAACCAAATCAGTTAATCTGTTAAGCGTCTGTCAATCTGTAATTTCACTGACATTTAAACGCGTTATTTTTGAAATACTTTGATTTAAATAGACGAAATTTGATATGTGAATTTATGACTACAATTGTAATTTTATGTTAAAATTTTATTTCAATAAGTTTGAAAAATATCCGTCTAAAATACATATTCGGTGTCCTGGTGCTTGTGTATTAATGGCATCCGAGAGGTTAATCGCTAAAAATTGCCAAAGATCGCACACTATAAAACTCTTTAGTAACTATTGTTCGTTAATGGCATGCGATTAATAATATACAAGCACATTTATTTCACAGTTCACGAGAAAGTTCCGGGAAAATCACTCTAGATGGTTTATTATTGATTATCATGATAATTTACTTAGTTATTTGTTGAAATCAATATTTGAAAAATTATTATTATTTATTCATCAAAATTATTTCATTTAATAAAACTGTTCAATATTTAAAAATTCTTTATTACCATTTTCATTTTAGTTGTCATTTTAGTTCATTTGAAATTGAAATTTCATATAAATCGAAGTTATATTGATATCTTAGAAGTAAAATAAAGAGGTGAATATAAAGTCAACCAAGTTTCACTATATTAATTCAGAATAAACTCAGAGATTAAATTAGTTAGCTCTAAAAACATATCCAGCTATACAAAGTCAATCCGAAAAAGACCCTTTAGCTAATTCATTATTCCTTGATGTTCAAAATATTTCAAAATTTCCTCTCTTCACAACACTTTAAAATGTCTCAATTGTTTGACTCATTCATCACAACCATTATGAGTTGAACATAAAAATATTTTCATAAGAAAACATACTCTCCAGAAATCGTCGACTTCTAAAATTTGTTTGAAAATATGACGGATAGTGATTACTTTTAACATCTTTTTTCTCTTTGAATTTAAGAATTTGTTGAAAATGTTATCTAATAATAAACTAAATATACCCAATTCACTCGACCGAACAGTTTTATATTTATTATTTTTATTTCTGGCTATCGCTTATTTGGAATTATATAATGGAATCATCTGCAAACCTATACAATCTTTGCGAGTTTAATACTTTTGAATTAATCGACTTTAAGGAGCTGCAGCTGAACAGATGATAGTCCCGAGGAATTTTTCGAATGATTTTCGAGAAGGTGTTATAATCGCAGATAATGAGTTTGTTACAGTGTTTTCATTCATAACAGATGCTTTAGTCCCATCTTTAAAATAAATAGGGATAATGCAAAAGAAAAAATAAATGTTTGATGTAGTAGCTTTTACCTTACATCATTTAATACTTATACTTTAAGAATTCTATATAATCTACTTTCTAAGCCAGGTATCACAATATTTGATAAATCTTATTAACGTTTTTGGAATTGAGAAGAATTTTTTTTATGTTTGTATGAAACAAATTTGAATTATTTGTGAAATTTACCAATTGAATCAACTTTTTGGAGTAAAAAAAAAACAAATGCACCCCCCCCCCGATTTTTTTCTTCTTTTTTTGTTCCAAGAGTGAAATATATGGACACTGTAAAAAACGCAAGCCACTAAGGAAATTATTTATTTATTATTAGGCTGTTTCTGAATTTTTCGATATAAAATAACAATCTTAACATTCGAATATAAATATGCCGAATTTTCAAAAAGTATTGATACGTTATTTTTACCATCGTTGCCTTTTTACTTTAGCCCCTCTCCCTTTTGATAATTTGAACTGTAATTAAAAATAAACAGAGTTGTCTTTATCAATATTCTAAATAGCATTAAAATTGTCCAGAAATTAAAAAAATAACAACAGTATTCTTGCACATGAAGGTGTAACCTGCAATTGGTAAATGCTCTTACTGATATGCCAATTGTATGTCCTGTTCTTCAAATGGTTGCCGAAAAAGAAGGTCTATCCAATTTTTCAGTAATGTGATCGAGATTTCATCTTTCAGAAAATATAACCAAACGAGTTGAAAAAGACTGATATTTAAGGAAGCTAGAATTAATATTTTTTCTAGCAATATCTACATGTCTCTCAAAAATTAAAATAATCACATTTCTTCTTTTATAAATGTGGATTAAAATTCTTTTTAAAAATTTGAAACGATTGAGCTATACGTAAACATCAGGTTTAAGTGCAGAGAGTTCTCAAAAGTGAAAGGAATTCGGAATGATTATATAGTGGTCTCGCTTAAGAGCATAATTCCTTTCCGAATCTTATGAAACATCGTTAAGTGGAATAATCCTTTCCATACGAATCAATTTAAAATAGGACAATGCGTTCCATTATGAAAAAAAAGTAGTCAAGCTAATTTTATTATTGTAATTTATTGCTTATAATATATGCTTTTTTTACAAGAAAATTGTCTAATGGTTACCCTTCAAAATTTGGCGAAAATAAAACACAGCATTATCGTTAAATGAATTAGTAGCGCAACCTAGCTTTTGCTTCGTCAAGGTGATGCTTCTCCACGCATGATGCAACAATTTCCCATGCTTTTAGCATTTCCCTCGTTTCAACCAAAGTTTGTTACTCTGTTTCGTCTATCATTTCTTCCTATATTTACCGAATCTCCACAGCAGCTTTTTGCTGTGACACAGAATACAGCTCCATAAGCTCTTCGGTAAAATTGGTTATATTCTTCCACCAACTCATTAATGTCGTTGTTATCCACCTCTAGCTTCATAATCTTTGTCAGACCCAAAATCTCGCTGATTGTGTTTCACAAGCACTTGCTCAGATTCCTCGGAGTCCCGTTCGACAACAGTATCTGGCCAAAACTTCTTTCATGATGGCTCTCTTCAAACAAACGTCAACAAAGACTGATGCAAGCCAATTCAAAATGTGACTTCAGATTGTCTTTTCGTTACTTGTAATGCGAAACATCACTTGCTAAGAGAGTAACCACTTTTTTATAACTTGTTTTGCTTTCCTTAAGTGAGGTTTGATCGTATTTTGAACCGTGCTTTAGAACGTTACGATTACCTAACAATTTAAGACCATTTTATTAACATTGATGCTCTTGCATTGATTAGATAGAAATACAAATGATTCTGAGTAGCTTCATTTTTATTACAAATATCTGGTAAAAACAGGGTGTTTTAGAATTCATTGGAATAATTTCAAAGAAGAGAGAAAATATTTTAAAAATATTTTTTGAACAGAAATGTACTAGTACTCTCAAAGAGCTACAGAATTTTAAAAATATTTTAAAAATGTATCCGAAATCTGCCATTCCCTGCAAAACAAGCTTAAAATATCATGTGAATGAATTATTAAAAAATTATTCATTCCATTCAAAAATATATAGTCCATGTGCATACCTCGTGATTACGGGCATCTAAAATTTCCCGTCTCAGGGAAAGCCAAGTCCTGGGTGCACCATCGCGATCAACAATCAGCTAATAAATCTATCTTGGTGACAAATTATCTGTCAAAACACCTTAGTCCATTTTCAAAATAGCATGATTTTTCTGGAATTGTTTAGAAATCAACGGCAGAGCCGATATTTTCAGAGAAGTTTAATTTACAAGGGTCATGCACTCGAACTTATTGAAATAAAATCGCGTATCGTAGAAATTTTAAAATATTATTCTAACAGCTTTCTTAATTAACTATCGCATGCAAGTTTTATATTACATTGTTATATAATTATAACAAAAATGATATTTAATTATTTAAAAGCTGCTAAGTAATTTCACAATTAATTGCTGAAAGATACAAGCTACCTCGAAAGAGATGCTTCTGATATACGAGATTTCTTTAAGGAAAAATTGAAGAAAATAAATTAATGTTTTTACTGCGACTTTTATGGTTTCCCTTTGAGTCTTTTAAACTATACAGCTGGGGAACTTATTAAGCAATTAATTAATATATTAGGAATTGCTCAGGATTAAAATTCTTTCATGTATAATATTTCTAATTTAAAATTACTTTTATATAAAATGTTATAATATATAAAACCCTTTTATCGTAAGTATAATACTTTAATGTAATACTATTGCATATTTTGTAATTAAAATGAGAGTATCAATTAAATCAGAAAGGAATTGGAAAACTTCCGATAGTTGATCTTCTCCATAAGTTATTAATGTTAGTTATATTAGTTCTGCAAATTTTATTCACAAATGCTGAAGTATAAGAAAGGTTTTGAAAGAACATTTTGAAATAATGAATTCAATAGTTAATTTTCATTAATAAAAAGCGTGATAATAAAGCAAGTCAATAATTGTCCTTGATACAAATTGTTCATCATTTTTTAAAGAATTTAGCTAATCTTTTCTTTTGCATTCTTGTTCTTAACGGATAAAGAATATTTCAGTTGCTAGTGAAAACTTCACTTCGTTTGAATTTGAGCAGTGGACTTTTGTTTTCTCTCAGACATCATTAAGTTCGTTACTCCAAATTTCTAACTACTCAAAGTTCTATATTCCTCTCAAATACAATACTGTGGTGGAAAAAAAAGATAGGCTTAGTAAAAAATGTAAATTTTAAACTTTTTGTTGTAATGTATTATCATTTTTGAAGCAATAAGAACATAAATAAATACAATCTTTAGAGTTATTTTGAATAATATTTCATTTTAATTTATTACAGTTTTACTCATATTTAACTTTCACACAGAAGGTAAATTGGAAAATAAAATAGGGCCAGTTACAAATTTGGTTCACAAAACAGTTAACTATTCAGAATTTGCCCTTTTTTGCATGATATCTAACAATAGAGATACTTCAGAGTTCAGAAGCCTTTTTAAAAGTTATTTCGATATTTTTTCCACAAATTTTCTATCGCATACTGTAATTCTTATTTATTGACGTAACAACGCCCGCCTGCATAAATATCACGAGTCATTAAGCCTCACAAATTTTCTGTAGGATTCAAATTGGGGCTTTTTGATGGCCGGTTCAATAATTTTTCTTCATTGTCTTGAAACCACGACGTTGTAGATGATGACACATGGATAGAGGATATTATCTTGTTGAAAAATATAATGCCTATTTGTAATGAGAGGATCGGATCTTCTGTTGTAGTAGTCGTGTGACAAGTGCAATAAAAAATAAGGGTTTAAAGGAAGAGAGGGGAAGAATTAGATTGGGTCGAAAGCATGCAGAACAGCCCTGGCCACATCTTCAGCTTTATCGGAATAAAGAATATCCCTGGTGCAATCAATGTCTATTTTGAAGAGGGCTGAAATAATAGAACGGCAGCTAAAAATATGCTCCGGATCCAGCTGCAAGGTCTGGACAGTGTCTGCATTTTCCATAGAGTCTGGAACCATCGGGCATGATCCTCATGCCTCTCAGGTGTCCTGTTCTGTGTTTTGCAATTGTGGTTGCGATATCTCTCTTATAATTTAAATTTGTCAGGGAGAATTTTTTGCGATTGGTACAGAACTTCTGTCTTGCCACGGGTATTAGCATCCAGAGCAGTAGTAGATATCACGGTATATTCCACTTGCCATAGTGATTACCATTGCCTCTAAGAGGTTGGACTTCTACCTATTGTTATCGGGAGCTATTGCTACCGGGAGTTATTTTATTTCCCTCCCACCACCCAATGGAAGAACCAAAGGAGGCATTCCCCAATCCGCTACCTGGGCACGCGCCCTCTAGGGGTTACAGGTTCCCCCGAGGAATTGGATCTTATGGTACTAATTTTTCAGCAAACATGTCTTGATATCCTTCAGAGTTAGTTTTTTGTTTCTAAAAGGCTATCAGAGAAGAATCCATGAAAAAATCCTTCCCAAAGGGTAACGTTACCACAGCCGAATTGGCATTTTCTAAACGCCAATTCGGCGTGGTAGAAAACACTGTTCGGTGATAGGTGTTTTGAAAACACTGTTCATTCACGACGTAAATCATGCCAATAATATCGGAAGCTATCAAATTCATCCAATTTAAATTTCTTTTCATCTGAGAAAATTACATCAATTTATTTTTTTAGAAGGGCAATATGTTATTTTGTTCATTCTACACGATTAATCATTTGCAGTTTTTTTAGTGAAGGATGTTTTCTCATTTTTATATATTTGCATGCGAATATTTTAAAAATACATTACGTACAGTTCTACTTGAACAAGACAGTTGCATTTCCTTTTTAATTCGAGTAGAAGATGGGTGTTAAGAAAGGGCTCGATTAATTATGGCTCCTTTTCATCGATTAGATAGAGACGGTTTTCTAACAGTTCGTTTATATATACCATAGTGGTCAGGATCTTTCAAGAAATTATTTACAACACTTTTTGAGCGTCGTAATCGTTTTGAAATTCCTCTGTAAGATAAACATTTCGGAAACTTTAAGAATCTTCCCTCGTTCTTCTTCACAACACTTTTTTTCCTCTTCCCATAATTGAGAAAATATGATTTCATCAAAAATGCTTTTAGCCGAAAAGAGAAATAACGTTAATAAATAAGTATTTGTTGTAAAAATAAGAGAAATACAATGACACAATTTAACAACGGAGAATAAAGAATATTTCTGTCAAAATGATTCAAATTTTATTGTCAAAATATATGGTGAAAATAAACAACACCGTTCGAATTAATAAAATTAACAAGCGCAGGTAAAAAATTTTTAATAAAATCGTTTGCTTTTATAATTGAATTCTAATAAACTAAAATAGTTTGGAAAAGCTATTTGTAACATCTAATAACTGATTTGAGTAAAAATAAACTTAAAATAATGTAAATAAACTGATCAGCCCTATTTTTGTTTCCAGCTCTCACGCTATAAAATATATTAAAAAATGATTAAAATGTAAAATATTAAAAAAACTGCTTAAATTTTACTAAAAATTAACATCTTTATGCTAGATATTTAACTTCCTAAAAGATTTAATACATAATAATATAAAATTTAGTAAGTATCGGAAATTTATAGCTGACCCTATCTTTTTTTGTCACCACTGTATTGCTTATTTATTATTTAATAGAATTCGTAGGTATAGGTGAAAGGAAATATTAGCGATAAGAATTCTTTCATCTAATTAAATCAACTTTTTTCTTTTAAAAATTATAAAAACATTGCAAAAAATATTAAAAAAAAACAGGAATATCAAAAAATTAAGGTAGAGTCGTTTAAAGTCTTACCATTGCTGCGTAATGCAGTATCGGTAAATGTCCGTATTTCAAAATCGTCTGCAACTATTTTGGTATCATTGAAAAGGTTTCCGCTTTTGCTGTTGACGAAATTCTCGTTGATATTCCGATTTCGCAGTTTGTGATGCTTTGGCGCGGTCCCTCACATTTGAAGCCGTTACTTTCATCGAACATCTACTTAATTTGCTCGCCAAAGTTTAACGTTACTTGCCTACATCTGAGCTTGAGCGGTTGACATAAGCCTGGTTTTAAACATCGTTAAATCGCTAATTTAAAACCAATAAAAGCATCATCAACATGTATTAAAATAAAAAAATAAAAAATTTTAAAAATAGTGTTAGTGTAATTCAAAGTGAAAAAAAGGGGAAATTTTGGTTGATATTTAACTCATTTTTATGCTTCGTAAAGTTAACAATATTTTTTCTCTTATCTTACATAAAAAGTATGAAAAATTTAGTGCAGACTTGCAGCTGAAGAATATAAGCTTCTCCAAAACTAAGGACCAATTTCTTTTCATTATATTATCGTTCTGCAAATATGAAGATGTAAGGAATCGTAAACTTTAAGAAATCTAACATTTATATACGAAAATTTATAAATGTTAGATTATTATGGTTTTAGTGGAGAATATTTTTAAATACTTTCTTTTTTTCCTTCGCCCATTCTGACTCTAAGCTTAGGAGGATTTTGAATAAGAAAGAATGGGTGTACTTTCTAGAAAAGTTTCATCCTCATACAAAAAAAAAAAAAAAAAAAAAAAAAAAAAAAAAAACTTTTTTTATCCAGTAGAGAAATTTATTCCGTAATTTGTCTCTTTAATGAAACTTGAATAAAAAGTAATTATTAAATGAATAATTACAATAAATATATGTGTTAATTATTCTATATTAAATGAATGCACATTTTTTTCGTGAAAGCATTTTCTTTTAAAATCCTTTTCTTTTCATTATATTATCGTTCTACAAAAAATGGCGATCGCTATTTTTAAGAAATCTCCCATTTATATACGAATCATTATGGTTTTAATGGCGAATGGAGGATTCTAACTTGGTGAAAAAATATTCATTCTTTTTGGGTAAGTTTCGTTGTAAGCATCCTAAAACAAAGAAACTAAAAAGTTTTTTCTCCAACAGAGAAATTTATTCTGTAATTTGACTCTTTATGAAACCTGTATAAAAAGTAATGCTGCTCTATATTAAAGGGATGGACAATTATTTAAAGCCAGCTTATCTGGTTTATATTTTCATAACAAAATAAAATTACCATAAATATATATTTAGTATTAATTATACATTCTTGATTCTTCAAGTATGCATGTAGTACTCATTCTCGGATTCAGAAACCTTTCATATACTATTGCGCATGCGTCAGGAGGAGTTTATTTCCTTCAAAATGGGTTGAGAGGAAAGATTGAAGGAGGAGAGGCTTACATTTAGTAATAAGATGAATTCAGATTATTCGCAGAGTTACGAGGTGTAATAACTGCTCATCTGTCTGCGTACCACCCCTTAGTGAAGTACAATTCTCGAAATACTAGTCTTGGCATCCTAAAACGAACAGTAACTTCCTTGTAAAAAACTAACTAGACCACCGATAAAAAAATCCTCACAGAAGTAGTGAAAAAAAACCTTTCCTATATGTCACTTGAAATAGCAAAGATCATACAATCAGTTCGGAGATATTTTCACATTTTTATTTAAACACGACCTCAAGCGTCGACCTCATCATTTGATCCTGATTCAAAATTCGGAAATTCATACCAAAATAACGTTGCTTCTAAAACGCGACAGCACAATTAAATCGAAGCTTTGTAGCATAATAATGTTTTAGAGTTGATTCATTTATCATTATGTTATTTTTAAAGATAAAATTCAGTAACTAAAAGTATGATAAATATTACTGAAAAATATGCTTTCATTTTTTAAAAAAAATCATTCAAATTAGAGAAAAATCATATTAAAACATTAGTATCATTGATGTTCATTTTTAAAATTTTTAGATGGTGCAAAACTGGTTTTTATGCCATAATATGCTCCGAAATTATTGAGGAAAAATGTTAACAATTTGAGTAATATTTAATTAAAAATCTAAATAATTCTA
Organism: Argiope aurantia; assembly: GCA_026543865.1. NCBI lineage: Eukaryota > Metazoa > Arthropoda > Arachnida > Araneae > Araneidae > Argiope > Argiope aurantia. Next base: position 272,454 of record JAPMOR010100600.1, on the reverse strand, counting down.
CCATTTTTTCCTCAGTGAGCAGCTACCAGCTAAGAAGTAACTATGTGCAAAATTTAGTAATTCTAAGTAGAAAAATCTGCCATATAGAGTATTTTGAACAATTTTCTTATTATATTTGTCGCACGACTTAATTGGTGGATAGCACTCGAGCCTAAAACAATAACAAACTAAAAAAAATCGCTTATTGCAATGTATTATATCACTGCTTGAAGTTTGTCTGATGAATTTTTAAGCATCTTGTACTAAGAAAAACAATCCTTTCTGAACTGAGAGAAAACATGTAGCTTTTTTTTTTAGCATTTGATGATTTGTGATCCGTTCTTAAGAATGTGAATATGAAAATATTTTATTATATAGAACACCTATTTTTGATTTTTAAGTTATAAATTTAATATTTAATTTAGGGTAAAAGCTATTTCTTTTGCAGCTACCTATCTTCCTTTTCTCTGAATTTAACAATAATTATTAAAAGCAAAAGAGTATAGTTGAAGCCATTTAATGTCCTCACTGAAACCTGATCTATGGCATAGTCGTATAGCGTCTGATGATCGTTGATTTAGAAAATGAAAATTTTTTCGTTACATACGGCACTAGTCTAACTTTCCAATACGATTATTTTGTCAACAGAAGCTAATTCTTAATATTTAATTCGAATTATTGGTCATTCGAATTTTCTCTGGTCCCTTGAATTTCCTATTGACATAAAAATAAAATATTGCCTGTAATGCAAATTTATTTTGATAGATTTAAATCTAAATTAAAAGTTGTAAAAAAATGGCTATTATTTCTGGATTGTTGATTGTTTTCATAATTAAATATTTCGGCTCCTTCATTCGGTTAAATTCTTGGCCTCATTGATAGAAAGTAAACTGTTATTTTTAAGTCCTTCATTCATTCATTGTAATATCTAGAAAACCAAGCTGCACTCGGCATTTTTTTTTGTAATATTGTATTTATTGGAAAAAATATTTAGATAAGAATCACATACTGATTACATATGAATATGTTTCAATCTTACCTACATATGAACTGGTCATTTAAATAAAAATAATAATCAATGCACTTAGTTTAATATGTTTTCGAAACATTATTTTATATTACATTTTACAGTTTATCTATCATTACTTATATTTTTTAACTTATACTTAGTTTTGCCATAGTTAAATCGGGTCCGAAATGGCGCTACATCACATTGTTAGCATGAATGCAGATAGAAAAAATGCTAATAGTTATAAAAAAATGTTTTGTTTTTGTGTAAAATCGTGTTTTTTCCGGAAAGACACCTATATAGATGAAATTAAAAAGCAAAAATATTAAATATAAATTAAAAAAATGAAGCAAAGGCCGGGAATCGAACCGAAGACCAGGAACAAACGCGTCATTCGTGTTGTTCCGACCACTATACTGCACTTCCCGCCATTAGAAGCGGTAGCTGAATATACTTAATCTAATAGTTATAAAAAAAATTGTGGGTAAAATCGTGTTTTTTCAGGAAATACACTTATATAGATAAATTTAGAAAGCAAAATCTTTCTTAATATAAAATTTGATCCAAATCATTAAAGCCGTTTCCGAGATACACGAAATAATTTTATGTATATACACAAGAATTTTTCGTTTAAAGTTATGGGATTAGGTGTTGTTTTATGGCACGATTTTTGTATTCAAAATTCAGTGTTCGGTTTAATAAAATTATTTTTTCCAAAATTTTAATTTATATGTGAAAGTTTCTTATTTTTATTAATTGATTATTCATCACTTATCAAAACTATTACACTCTAAAAATAAATCTTCGGTGTCATTTTCAGCTCAAAATTGTTATTTTCTCTAGCTGTAATTGCAGTGGATCTAATTGATGGGTTTTTCTTAATTCAAATTTTACAACGCATCGAATTTTTACTGTTATCTCACTATCTTTCAAATAGACAAGTTCCACTGTAAGTTTTTTAATGCGGGTCGATTAAATTAAACCATTTTTTTGAAATACATTATAACTTCTGGCCGCCGGCCTCCTGGCATAGGGGTAGTGCGTCTTCCCCGTGATCTGAACGCCAAAAATTGTGAAAACTTGTGACGCCAATAAAAATGCTCTAAATAAATAGGAATATTAATGACAATGATAATTTATTTTAATTTTTTGTTAATGTTTAAGAGTTTTTACTTTTTTTATATACGTCATGGCTTAATTTCTTATAGTATTTGTTTAAAGCCACAGTCGTTTACGATGCTTTCTTTGACTTTCACATTTTTGATTAAAAAAAAAAATTGCTTCCTACATTTAAGCACGCTAGTAAAAGTTTGCCATTCAGAATTTTTATTTTTGGTATTTTTTGCTTTTTGGTCTTTAATATAATAGATGCCTCTCGTAATTACCTCTTTGGGTTCAAGCCAAAGTGATCACTACATCCGAATGATCTGTACAACCAAAATGCGTTGAATATACTTCTGTTTTGTAGGAATACAAGAATCCCAGATAAAACATAATCCCCGGCATCATTCCTATTATTCTTTTTAATTAGGAAAATCGATGCAATGTACAGAATTGAACAAAAATTCATACATATTTGATTTTTTAAATCTTTTTCTAATTTATCGTGACTACCATATTTTTGGACCATTCATATGATTAATGTTCATCGAAAAATCCAACATTCTAGACTTCTGATGAAGTAATACTTCATTCATGCGTCCGCTTTTTTTCTCTCACTTTGAGAAATAATTCTATCAACGCGTTTTCTACATCCCCATTTTCCGCACTTCGGTTTCAAACTGTCATTCTTCCAGACTACAGACTCAAATCCATTCCTACATTTCAGCAATTAATTAAGGAACAGAAAATTTTCAACATACCCGTAGTCTCCTGCTGACTTAGTTTGAGAGGTTTATCATGCTGTTTCAAAAGATTTTTTTTTTTCATGCTCAAAACGCAACGTTTCCTCATCGTGAAACTGACATTGTTTTTTGGCCAGAATCGTACGCTTACTGTATGGAATGAGATAGAGCATTGCAGAAGGTAGGGGGAGAAGATTGCTTCAGTAGAGGCAACAATCTAAAGATTTTTTTTTTATTTTTTATGTTACCGCTTTCAAACTTTCCCATGCAATGAACGAAACTGATCGCTATAAGCAAATTGTTGATCTCTAGAACCGGCGAAATTTGTATCTATTTATATATGGGTGATCCGTTCCACGCTATTGTGATCAGTACAACATGGATGTAAGATTGATCTTTACATCCGTGTGAATTCGTATATCAAGAAATAAATGAAGAATTGATCACGAAATTCAATATTTACAAACAAGAAAAACATAATAGGGTTAAATAAAAGTGTATTAAAATAATTTTGATATCGAATGGCTTGTTAATCCCTTGTTGTGTAATCTCATTTCCACCTGTATATAATTCAATGACTGCCCAATACACTTTTTTCTCTTTGTGTAAGGAGAGAAATAAATTGGCCATTTAAAATTTTGAGTATTAATAATATTCATGAACGAGTTTTATAGAAAAAGAATTGCTTCCATTTTCTTTTGTTGAGCCCAGTTTTAGCTGAATTGACCATATGACAGTTGCATAAAATTTATTTCCTGCGCAATAAGATGTAAAATCCTTCATAATCAAGGAATAAAATCTGCGAATGTAATAATCTGTTAGTTTTAGAGTAATTTTTCGAAATAAATATTACATCTATTATATGAATAAATTAATTACAGGAAAAAATTAGAAACAATACTCAATATAATACAATTTTTTTCTTTCTCGCATGCGAAGTATAGAAAGTAGTGTAATCATCAAAAAATTTGACCGCGAGATTTCGAGATCTCTACGTTTCAAATACCTTTGAGCCTAAAAAATAAATTTTTGGAATTATATCTATTTGTCGATCTGTTGGTTGGTAGATTTATTTATGCAAACTATGAATACAATAACTAACATTGATATGAAATTCGGTATATGGCTTTTTTACTATACTTTCATGAAATTCTGGACAAATTTCCGTGTACACAAGATAAACTTTATACTATAAAGAGCTAAATGCATGATATTAAACTTATAATCATGTGATTTATATAGCTATATTAAATTTTTGGCCCAGTCTGTCAAAAGGATTGAATAAATCTGTATATTTGTGAGTATGTGAATACGATTACACGAAAACACAAAGACTTAAGAAAAGGTTGCGCTGTGACTTATGGCACTTTACACGTCCGCTGACAATTACCTGACAGCGATTTAAGCCGAGAGAGCATCTGTTGTTTCTTCAGTAGTGCCAACTAGAACCAAAAGTACGACTTAGCGATTCACACATCACAACCCTTTTTACAAGGCGGGCTTCATTCATGCATTTCATTCGCTTATCCCCAAATCGTAATTTATACCTGAATCAGAGAATGATCACGTATGAACCAGTACCCCCAGTAGTATTACTCTCGACATGGAGGACTTTGTGATCAAGGCAGATTTCTGCGTGCGCCAGCCACCACACACCTAAGACATGCGAAGTTAGAACTCGCAACCTAATGGACGCGAATCCAACGCTCTACCAACCAGGTTATCCCTGCCTGCCTTTAAGAAAGGAATTTCGATATATAGATGTTATGTCACCAATTTAAATCTGTCCACTTTTGGATCAAATCTGTCGAAAAGAAGACACTCATAATACATATTCAATTTTCTGCCATATAATAAACCTTCAATTTTCCGTCGTATGCATCGTATTGTTTTAGAGTACTGTGGAAGAACTCTGCCGTTGGTTTGTTATGGAATTAGGATAAGATATCAGATTCATTGAACGTAGCCATTTTTCTTAAACATCAATTTAAAAAAGCCTTTATTTGAAACTGATATACAAATTAAATTTTGTCAAGAATTTGAATTCAGAGAATTATTATTTGAAAAGTGTCTCAATAACTTTTCCATTTCTTGAATAAGGATGAGATACTGATATTTCTTGATTGTTTTTGAGAAGATTTTGTATCTCTGTAAAATTAAATGACAACCAAGCAAAGCAATTTTAAAAAGGAATTTCGCACGTGTACCATGAATGCTTTGAATTTGAGGGAGGAAAAAAAAGCTATTTCGGAAATTGAAACTTACGATTAGTTATAGTTAGTTAGTCAAATTTTATTTTAAAGCTGGACATGTAATATGTTAATCATCATCATATGTTAATCATCCAACTTACCATGAAGAAACAAAGTCTGAGAAGATTTTATTTGTGTAATTGGAGACAGAATAATATGAAATTTACATGCTCAGCAAAATAATTTTTTACATTAATTTTTAGACATGAAATAATAACGGTTTTATGAAAATGGAAATTAATTATAAGAAGTATTTTTTTTCTCTTAAAAGCATAACTTCGAAAATTAAAATGTTTTCTATATTTGTCAAAATAAGTTTTAACCTAATAGCCTGAACATGCTTTATACAAACATGGAAAATTTTGCCTTTAGATTTTTTAAGAAATATTTTACATATACTTGGTTTTTCTGGGGATAAAAATATTTTCATACTTTTAATTAAAAATATTTAATATTAAATAATCAATTTTCAAGAAAAATCTTCACTAACCCCTTCCTTTTGCACTGGTATTTTTTACTTCCTTTTGCACTGGTATTTTTTACTTCCTTTTGCACTGTAGTATTTATTAGCAGAAAAAGGTCTATGTATTTCTAAAATGCACAAATTGTTCATGATTTTTCACTTTTATCTATCTATATACCAATCTCCTCTTCTATTTTTCTGTAATAAATATTTTGTATGCAGATCTTGTTTTGTTGCTCAACAGAGCATTCATCTCCCTCTATCAACACCAAAAAAGAAGTCTGGGTCAATCGGATAACGTCTAGGTCATTAAATGGCTCAAGCAATTCTGGTCGAGAAACGCATATGCACTCACACACTAACATCCAACAGTGTTTTGTATCGATACAAAGAAATGTCTAGTCCTGCTTTTTGGCGCTAAGCCAAATGAATTTGCTCTAAGTGCAGACCCATCTGCATGTGGGTGCAGGTGATTCAACTTGCACGTAAATAAGCAGATATGCTTTCTTTTCGGTTTGGCTGAGTAATTTTCGACGAATTGGCTTCCTTTTCATAAATTATGCTAACAGAGAATCCTGTTGAATTCTTTTAGTTTTAGAATTGAAATTTATTATGTTTATTTTAAACCGATCTAACCAATTGCAGAAATTGTGATTGAAATTATTTTAATTGTCTTTGTTCTGAATATGCATCCATGTATAATCACATTTTCTCATCACAGATCTGTCCTTTTAGGATTTAGAACCTTATTTACAGCATTCATTTAAATCCATATCCACCTATTCAATTAATTATTTTAAGTTTTTTTTTCTCTAATGAATTATAGATTTGAAATAATCAGTATCGAATTACCTTTGATATGTGTGAAATAAAATAATAAAGGAGCAAAAACTGTTTATGTTAGCATGTGATAACCATAAGACATGAACAATGGAACAATTTGAAGAAGGAAAATATTATTCCTTTTGTCCGAAAATAACTGGAAATTATTTTTTTCTAACTGATGGAATACATTCACATAAAATTTCAATATAAGTTCAATATAATTAGCTTATTACTGGGTTTTAAAAATAATAGAAAATATGAAGTAATTAATTTTATTTCAAGTTGAATTTTGCTATGTGTAGGGCTTTCACTGCAATTATTAAATTCAATGGCAATGACTCCTCACGACGAATTTGTGCTTTATTGATATATATTCCAGATCATTAATTCGTTTTTTTCTTTTCTTTGCTATAATTCTACTTTTATGAATATCTCAAATTCTGGAAATACATAAGGTATTACTTTACTTCATATTAAATATTTTTTTCCTTCAAAAATTCTGACCATTGAATCCAACAGTTTGTTTGCTATCATGTGATTTTGAATTTTAGGTTAGTCATACCAACTTCCCGCTTGAGCTTATTTAGCAGTTATTACCTGATAGCAGTGCAGTTACTTAATTGTCAAGTCAATTAATTATCCCTTAATTTTTTAATGTTTTTCAAATATATACCATATTTTCGGACAGAGGTAGCCTTATTTGTTATTAATCTGAAAGTTAAACTAATCCCGATTAAGAAGTGAATCGATTTTTAGGCCATAAATATTTAAAACGCAGAATAATAAAAAATGAATAATTTATTTTTTTAAGATAAGAAATTATTTTTTTACAATATTTACTTACTTTAGACTTTGAGGTTTTATCTTTATATTTGCAGAATGCTTCTTGAGATATTTTGATTGATCAATAATTTGTTTATTCGAATCTTTTTGCCTCTACTTTTTATGCCTTTTTTTCCTGCACCAACAAAAAAAAAAAAAAATTAAACGATTTCTGTGAGATAAATAGAAAATTAAATCTAGTAAGGTGTAAATAGTTATAAGTAATGAAATAAAAGTCTATAAAGCAGCAATAAGCAGTTTATTGATCTATAAGCATTTGTTTATGATGATGAAGGAATTTTTAATGTATTTTCTCTAAAAAGTCTAATTTCCTAATTTCTTTTTCACTGTCAGTTAAAAATCAGCAAGAAGCCATTTTGAATGAAATTCTTTTTCCGAGAGAAGACTGATAATGCATTCTTTTCCGAGAGATAAAAATTATGGATATCAAAACAGTATGACAGGAATGATTTTTTTTAAAGGCATCAATGGATATTCTGTAAAGAAAAGCTCGAGCCGACGTCCTGGCCTAGGGGTAGTACGTCTTCCCTTTGATCTGGGCGTCCTGGTTTCGAGTCCCGGTTCGGGCATGGTTGTTCTTCATCTGTTCTATCTGTGAGATGTGTGAATGTGCCCCCCCCCCCTGTAAAAAGTGGGTGAGTAGCTTAGGCGTACTCTTGGCCATAGTTTGGGCCACTAAAAAACAAGTGACGTACCCCCGGCTTGAAATCACTGACTTCGACAGCGAGCTTGTCCATAGCAAGTGCCATTAGAAAGACCAACAGAAAATTTCGAAGTTCCTTTTCCTTGTCAGCTTAAAATCACCAAGACGCCATTTTGAAAATATAATAAAAATTCTTTTCTTTGAAGAAGATGATCATTTTTTAAAAGACTTAATAACAAACATGTTTTTCTTCAAGTTATGTAGTCTAGTAAAAATAGTTCTTCATAAAAATAATAATTCGAATTTTTTTCAACTTTCAAAGGTACATTGTGGAACCTCAACAGAACATCGGATGTCATAGAATTGCTGCAAATCTATGTTCGATCCCCTTCCATTTAGACAACGAGAGCTTTGGAGGATGTACTAACGAAAAAAAAATTGTCTTTTCTCTCGTTACATTTTGAAAAACAGGGATTTTGAAATCTTGCCGAAAGAGAAGATGACAGTAATTGCTTTAAAAAATGGGGACTTATCCTCCTATAGTTTAGACTCTGGTCATATTTCTAACAAAAATAAAAGTGTGTTTTGCCGAAAAACCAATAACATCCCTAGTGCATTTCGGAAATAACTTGAAAATCAATATTTGCGAGCTTAGCGCAAGAAAGAGAATTTATCGAGAATTTCTTTTACGAAAGTGTTTTAATTTTGTTTTAATAATCTATTGAAATCAAAAACTGATCCAACTTAAGATGTTTTTTTCGATATTTCTAGAACTTTCCGGAATTTCCAGCACAGATAATTTTGTTTACTTATGTTTCAAAGACATAACTTTTAAATCCGTAATATGTTTAGAGGATTACAAGGCACATTACGAAAGCTTAGAAAGCAGAGGATAATACTTATACCATGATCTTTATTAGAATTCTGAAGGGATTTTCGCTAAAAAGGGGCTTACATAACTATATCTTCTGAGTTGAAATCCTTTTTTCTTTTGTTCTGAAGTTTTATATTTTTCCGATTAATTTCTTTGTTAGTTATTTAGGAACACGTTTTACATGCAGAATTTTTATGCGGATGACTATGAAGCTTATTCAAAGGATATGTTGCAATCCCTGAAGACGAACCTTCTTATTTCAAATCTTTTTTATTGCGAAAAATCATTCTTGGAATTGCGTCTGAATTTGAAAGTAATCATTCCAAAAACAAAACGAGTTAGACAAAAGAAAATCGGATTAGATTTCGTTTAAAATATTGTAGCTTTCAGTTAAATACTTTATCATATCCTTCGAAGGTTGGATTGTCTATCGGTCTGTCTTTTTGTGGCTATATGAAAGCGATGAAGTATAATAAAGGACCAAGGGAAGTGATCTCCCAAAACCTTTACGACAGATTCTCCATTAAAGATATTCTTTTCTTCTACGAGGGGTGATCCAAAAAAAAGTTTACAAGCAGCAGCATTTGGAAAGTAGAAATTGTGTATGGGAATATTGTTACCCAGAGTGGAAACAGATGGCCCTAGTTGTCTTAGACCCGTCGTTCGAGCAGATAGTGTTAGTACTGAGACCTGAAACAGCGACAGAAATGGCAAGACGTCTAGAGAAGTGGTCTCGCACAGAGGTACGAGCCGTGATACGATTTCTATGGGCTAAGAATGAGTTCCGCATCGGTCATTCACAGACAAATCGCTGAAGTGTACGGGATAGAAGCAATAAGTTGACAACAGGTGGCGAAATGGTGTCATTCTTTTTAAAAGGGCAGAGAGATTGCTGGGAACGTTTAAGTGGGAGGTCTAGAGCCACCCCCATACAGCCTCAATTTGGCTCCCAGTGACTATTTCTTTTTCCCGGCATTGAAGAAATAATTATCCGAAACAAGGTTCATATCAGACGGTGATGTTCAAAAAGGTGCCGAGAACTGACTCAATAGCCAGGGATCTGATTATTACCAAGACGGGTTAAACAAATGTGTCCATCGGAGTGATAAATACCTCAACAAGTTTGGTGATTATGTAGATAAGTGACCGCCACATATGTCTCTTAATTACCATTTATATTCTGTGTCTATTGTTGATAAAGCATTTTTCCTTTGCCTTGTAAAAGTTTTTTTGGATCATCTCTCGTACCTTATAAAATTGTGGATCTTGGGTGGAACGGTACTTATATTTTTATTTCTGTATGTTTTATAGTACAGCAAGGAAAACCGGTACTTGTGTATTAACTGCATGAAAAGATGAGTAATAGTTACTAAATGTCGATACCCGGCGTGAATCTCGAGTGGAATTTTTGGCGATTAATCTCTGGTCTCCGGTTAACAGTTAAGTGCCAGAAAATTGAATATGTATTTTGGACACCTTCTTTCCAACTGATTGAAACCTATATTTGACATACCGCTCCAATTTTTGTTACAAAATCACATACGAAATTTAATTTATTTAAGTCTTGAGTTATTTTGTTTACATGCATATAAAATTATAGAACAACAGATGGTCAATCTTGCGACATAATTGTTTCAAAATTTGATAAGTATCTGCATTTTAGATGCTAAACCTGTATTCCAAATTTTATCAATGTAGCTCTCTGTGTTTTGAAATTTTTCGATTCGTTTGCGCTCGAACAGACAGACAGACAGATATACAAACTTCATGAGAATGGATTACGTTCAACATTTTATCGAAATATACAAATTTAATGTTAAGTCCACATTTTTCAAATTTCTTCCGTCTAGTTAGTTCAAAGCGTTTTTGAGTTATCGTGTTCACAGACAGACAAACGGAGGGACAGACAAAATTCCAAAAATGTGTTTTTCAGACTCAGTATGGTCCTAAACATGGAGATTCGACCAAATCTGGAGTTCGAATTTTTTGACGATTACAACACTTTATATACTTTTTATTCGAAAAAGGGGGAAAAGCTCGAGCCATGAATTTTAGTATATGGTCTTTAAAATAAAATACTATATTTGGGCTTATTCGATTCTCTTCAATATACGACAATGTTCAGTAGAAGGCGCACCACAAAATAGGGCCATATTTGAAAGAGATGAGGAACGAGAAATTCGAAGGTAGAAGACTTCATTAGTCTTTATTTGTGAAAACGGAATAATGTAGTGTAGTGTAACCACAAGAGAGCTGACAACCGCTCCCCCTGTCTGTCTTAGCGTAGGGGGCCTGAATGATTGAATCACCTCTACAATCATTAGTAAAAGTAAAAAAGCCACCCTTCACTTAAGAGGTAGGATACATTATCATAGTGTCGCTAATTCAACTCACACCATTATTATATTCACCAGGTAAGCGAAAA
>JAPMOR010100600.1:243999-261287 GCA_026543865.1 Argiope aurantia | reverse complement strand
CCAATGAAATACGAATTTATGCCAAAGGATAAATATAAATTGTGATATTTTTATAATCAAATTACATAGTAGATTTACGCATCTGATTTATAATAAATCACGTACTTTCCCCCCTTTTTTTATGCTGGAAGACTGCGGAATTAAATTAGGTTTCTACCAACCTTAATTGGATAGATGGTCTACTTTCAGAGTTAATAAACTTTACTCTAGGTATAGGAATAATTATTCTCATTTCTTGTTTATTTACTAAATTCAACAGAGGCTTCCTACGTGTATGCCTTGTATTTTTTTTATTTAGTCCCGATATAATGTATTTAAAAGAATAGATTTCAGTTATTCGATTATAAATTTAAAAATTTTATTTACCAAAATTAGCATTATTAATGAATGTTTCTAAGAATCAGTGTACTAGAAAAGAGAATCTTTCACTGATAGTGATAATAACAGAAAATGAATTTTATAGCCTTTTTTTCATAGCTGATTATCCTGTTTTGCTAATATTTGCAACTGTAAAATTTTAGTGTCCTGGAGGATTAAAGCAAGACACTCAGGTACTTCTGAGAAATTCGAATCTCGGGAAGAAGGTTATGGGTCCTACCCTATATGGATTATTAACTATCATTATTTCGAGAACTAACTAACTGATATGCCTTTTAGAGACAAATTGTTCTAGTTGGCTGTTATTATCTTAATTTCTCTCGAAGTGAAGCACAAATGTGGGGCAGTTCCTCCCAAAAGTTTCCCCACAATTACACCTATATGAAGACCAGTAGGACTATCAGAGAAAACATAAAAGGTAATATTTAAAATGCCGGTGGTCAAGAAACAAAAAATCCATTACCGTCCTAGAGAGCACCAGCACCAGGTTCAGCTCTGTAAGCGATATAAAAACCAGCGGTCTAGAGTCGTTCTATCATACGTAAAAGCCAACGCAAGAATAATAGGTAATGGCTTGGCTGACCAATGTGCAAAAGAGACCACAACTCCCGGGGGAGGGGAGGCCCTTATTCCTTTTGGGAAAGAAAGCTAAAATTTATTAATGCTAGTGGAATGGCAAAAATATTAATCAAATTGCCAATCTATCTCCGGGGTTAGAATGAGAGAATTTTTGGACAAATTGATAATTTTTTGCTTAATAATAAATTTTTAATTAAGATTGGTTGAGATTGTTTCAGTCTGATACTTTGTATCAATTATGCGAAATCGGTACAAGTAGTCGGTATTAATTTTTGGACTCAACTGATAATCTAATCGAACACATTCGTTTTCAGCCGGATGGCACTATACCAATCTGATTAAAGGTATTAAGTCGATAGAATTTAGTTCGCTATCCTGAGTCGGTGACGTTATGAGCATGAGTGACACTTTTTTAACTATATGCTTTTCATTCCTAGCCATATTTGTCCATGTAGCGGTGTTGCTCAAGCCACTGAAGAATCCTTGAATTCATATCCGCAAAACTTTTCCTTTCCTCTTCTCAACCAGCCGTCAATCATTGTACAAGCGTGAATTTATCGACTGATAAGCTCATTTCACTTTATCAGGATAAGTCAAATCCTATAATTGTAGGATGTAGGGCTCATCCAACCCGAAACTCTCTTTGGAAAACACACGTATTCAACGTTTGGCTGTCGAGTTCATTATTAGTAAACTTTTTTTTGTGTTTTTTCATAAATCTTGCACTAACAGGGCTCGTTCGTTGTACCGTAACAAGTACTAATTACAATAAAATTCTAGAAACTAATGTGTTCCCTGCTTTTCAAAAAAAATGTCTAAATTCAACAATATTTATGAATGATGGAGCTAATCTCATATTGCTCAGCCTGTTAAACAACTGCTTCACCATACTTCTAGTAAGGATCCTATAATTTGAAGATGTTTCCGAAATGCTTGGAACTCCGTTCGCTTGATTTGAGTCCTTGCGACTTCTGCCTGTGGGGATATTTGAAAGACCTATGAGGACAAGCCTAATTCTGTTATCGATTTAAAAGCAGCATTACTAGGCATTCCTAGAAATTCACCAGGAAATATTAGGTGCTATTGTGGAACACGATGTCCTGCGTCTGCAGCATTTGATTGGACTTGAAGGTTTACATATCGAGCAAATATTGTAGTAATTCATTTCATGTCTTTTAACAAAGAAAAATATGCTATAATTTCAATTTATAAAGTAATGTCAATAAAAAGCGCCACCTATCGAAAAAATGAACTAATTTTTTTATAGTATAATTCATTTGCCTATCCTGAAAATATAACAAATACCAAGTTTTTTCAGCATACTCCAAATAGTTTTTTTTCCTAGGGTCTTTCGAACGCTTTTTCAAACACAAGTTTAATTATAACCATCCTGCATCCTGTATATATGTGTGTGTGTGTGTGTGTGTGTGTGTGTGTGTGTGTGTGTGTGTGTTAACATTATTTTTAAGTAGCTGGGTGACCGAAGAGAGAAGACACTTTTGAATTTTTAACTTCGATTTATTCCAGCCCGGGAGGCATAATTTATGTACAAGAATAAGTGGTAAAAAATATGCCAGTCTACATCGCGACAGAAGAGCAAAAGAGTGAAAGACACCGAAATCTTTTCCTTAATGAATTTATACTATGAGATTCTAATAGGAATTTCTTTGACACGTGTCGATTTAGGTAAGGAAATTTTAGGCATCTTTAAACGAATGTGCTAAACATTAAGAATTTTTATTACTACACTCGGAGCTTGCAAAAGGAAGTATTTTTATAGAGCTCATGTAGTATTAACTAAATAAAAAAGATTGAATTGGATCAGGAAATAAAAGAACCTTTTAGAGTGAAGTTAATATGGGCTAAATTAAGAAAACAATTAGAATTTTATTTAGAATAAGATATATATATATATATATATATATGTAATTTCTTACTATTACTTGTTTATCTTTTCTTAGAATTTTTTTTTATGGAAACAAGGTTGATGAGATTTTCGATGAATATGTAACATTGAACATGAATTTAGCGTTAAGCATTAATAAAGTTTTTACAATATAACGATTTAAATAATGCGCTTAAAAAGAAAATATTTATATTTTTAAAATTAAAAATATTAATATTTCAAAACTAGAATTTTTATTTTTAAAAGGAAAAGATATAAATAAAAATAAAAAAAACTCTTTCTATCGGTCTTTTAAGTTTTATGAAAGTCCTAATTTTTTAATACTGATTTTAAAAAAAATACAACATTAAAAATAACAACCAAAATTATAATATCGGTCAAATTGGTTAGATGCAACAATTTTTAAAGTTAATATTTATTAGCGGATAGTTTTATTATAACTTTTCACGACATCAGGACCTATTGAAGGAATCAGTTGTCGAGTGTATCAAATTTAAATTTATCAGACAAAAGTGTGAAGCCCAATCGATTATCAGTATCAATCTGCTCCAGATGCAGCAAAACCGGCATCAACTCAACCGTAAACTCGACGCAAGTGTTAGAACTGATACTGATCGAGTACCCGATTTCATTCCGACGGCTGTATCATGTACAAAGGTATCAAGTGTAACCAAATATAAGTATCAATCAGTACCTGATGCAACAAAACCGGGTACCATCCCAACCCAAATTTTAATTTATTTTCTTTGCGGGTATGGTCCATTTCCAGCTTATCTGCTTAATTTTAAAATTCTTAATCCCACTCTGTGCGCCTGTGGACGGGTTGGCTGTACATACCACTTTTTTTCACCATACCCATCTTTCCATCGTTTAAAGCCGGCTGAGGTACACAAGAAGGCTCAGTTCCAAAACTTAGTATGGAATATACAGGTTAACAGAAAAGTAATCCATGCGTTAAAGATCCGTAGAATCATTTGCGATTCACTGACCCAGAATAAATCCCTGGACTAAAGGTGTGATCAGTGTTCCTTTTTATAATCTTTCTTTTTATTATATATACAGGGCGATGAGTAAAGTCCTATTAAGCCCTTTAAATTTAAAACGGCGTCTCGTTTACTCAAGAAAGTAACGCACATCTATAATAAAGTGACTATGCTAAATTAATTGAGGCAGGTTATAGCACCCCTGGCGTCAAAATACGGAATTTTAAAAAAAATGTTAAAAAAGTTTGAAAAAAGATTGGCAGATTAGAAAAATGTACGCTATACCATAATAAAAAAGAATGGAAAAGGTTTCATGGAGTTTTCTGTAAAATCGGCCGAGATATTTGCGATTAGAATTATGGACTTTCCAAGACTTGAAAAAGATCTCGTTTAAAATTGAAAAATGTATTCGCTGGTATTTCTCTCTTCCAGTGCGATTTTCAGATTTTTTAAAATTATTTTTCTTTTCTTTTTTTCTTGCTTAAATTATGCTTCACCGTTGCATAACTCGGAAAAACTATGTGATAATACCAGCGAATACATAATTGAAATTTTAAAAGAACCTTTTCAAGTCAGGAAATTTCATAATTTTAATCGCAAATATCTTGGTCAACCGTACAGATAACTAACTCCATGAAACTGTTTTAAGTGTTTTTATTGTGGTATAGCCCACATTTTATTAAATGGGCTTTTGGCCGATCTCCTTTATTTTTTTAGTTTTTTTTTTGTAACTTCTACATTTTGCCACTAGGGGCGCTGTAATTCGTCTCGATTAATTCAGCATAGTCATTTTACTATAAGTACACGTTACTTACATAGCTATACGAGACCCATTTTGAATTTAAACGGCTTAAAAGAACTTGTACGGTAGACACACACGCATACACACATATATAAAATGTATATTTTACACTTTTGTGGATTTCATAATTTCCATACGACAGACTTCCCAGCTAAAGACGTTTCTACTTTGTGTACATCCTTTTTAACTTTTTCTGGTGCTTATAAATTTCTGTATTTATCTGTTTCATCTTCTGACATCTCGGTGTTGGTTTCATTGGATATCGGTTTGAATTTGATACTCCTATTTAACCTCTCTTCCGGCTACGTTCTTTCTATTTCCTCCTCATCCTCTGCTACTTTCGTTTTTGAGGCTGCGGTGGAGGGAGTGGGAGTAAGAGGGGCTCATTACTTTAAAAAGTCATCTACTTCATTTTAGAATTATGTGATTTTTAAGAACATTATCAAGTTTGATTTGCCCATTTTAATCTTGTTCTTTTGAACTACTTGGTGATCACATCAAGTCAGTATATCTGTATAATATCTAAGATGTTTTAAATTATTGTACTATTTGTCTTGTTTTCAGTGTGTGTTTCGAATTTTATAAAGTTTTATTTAGTTAAAATGCAGCGTTTTGACTTGTATACAGATACTTTTATTTATTGTGCAGTATTCAATGTTTCAACTTTGAAAATTTTAATTGAGAGTGGTTTGTACTCTTTATCTTAATTTTTATGTATTTTTTATGTACTTTCCTGTTCTCCACTTACACTCATAATTCATACATCTGATCTGTCTGTACAATGTCAGTTATAAAGTTGAAAAGATGTTTGGGTAACTATGATGGGAAAACATCAGTCATAAGCTTATTTTTTGGCATTTCTTGCTCCTGGGGAGGTCATGATGGTTTTTGATATTTTGAATAGATCTTTTTATCAATAAGTTGCTATTTTACTGATGTTGGCATTTATCTTTCCCTATTTATCTTTTTAAAAATTATTTTTAGATTGTAATTTTATTGGCATTATATTCTAATATTTTAAGATTTGGTTTTGTGGGATTGTTTGTTAGTTTCTTTTGGTATGATATTTGTTTTTTTTTTATATTTTGTGTAATATTGATTCATGCTTGCATGGTTGATCAGGTGAAGATTGGTTCAAAATTGAGGACCAAGGCAGTATTAAATGATTTTTGAACTGCTATCATTTTCTT
Source organism: Argiope aurantia (assembly GCA_026543865.1). Taxonomy (NCBI): domain Eukaryota; kingdom Metazoa; phylum Arthropoda; class Arachnida; order Araneae; family Araneidae; genus Argiope; species Argiope aurantia. The sequence goes on along the minus strand of JAPMOR010100600.1, from coordinate 255,449 downwards.
TTGCTTATCACTCTAGGTGTTTTTTTTTTCGCAACTCACTCCTTGGAAGTCCACAAAATTAATTCTGATTTCATTTATATTCATTCTTTTTTAATTGTCCTAACTTCGCTTTTTTGAACTCTGAATTTTATCTTTAGCTTAATACTTGAAACTGATTTCGACTTTAAGAAAATTATTCAAAACAAAGAACGGAAAATTTTCGTTTTAAAAATTAATTCCTTCGACTCGACTACTTCTGATCAGTAGGGGATGGAGGGGTGAGTGGATTAATTGATTTTGATTAATGAGATTATGGATTTATAAAACATAAAGTTTTTATATCTACATTTCAACTTTATTGGAGATTCTTTCTCTCCTTTTTTCTCCTGAACCTGTAAAAAAAGTTAAATATAGAAATTAAATTATTTTGGTTCAGGGGGAAGATGGTATGATAAAACTTAATGAGGCGAAATTAAAGTTTCTTAGGCTAATATTAATAAAAATTTTACTTTTTTTTACTTTTTCTTCACCTTTTGAACTTCTGTTCTCTTAAAAATCCTGCAGAGAGATGGTACATTGCTTACAAAACCTTAAACTCTACCATAATATAATCTATATTTAATTCCAACTAACCCTATTCTAAAATACGGTTATGATTGTGTGCATTAATCGCGACTATTCGCAGCCAGCTTCCTCCATAGCTCGCCGAGACCAGTTTTATTTTACATTTTTTGTGTGCTTTTATTGCTTCTGCTTTTGATGGGTCATCCACAATATATTCAGGCTCCTCCATACTGGGTGGATTGAGACACAGTAAAAATACTCAGACCTGTCCAATCCCCCCACCAATCACGTGGGTTGAGACTTTGCTATGTTTAAAGGATATGTATTTTCCTCAGAGCTTATGCTAGTCACTGCCCGTGTCAGGGTAATGCTAGGTAAAGTTCTTAAAATGGCTCGATAAATCTGCCCGGTGGGGATGTCGGTGTGCTGGGGTACCCGACGTCTCTCCCTCAGGCTTAACAGCCGTTTGGGTAAGTCGGGGAAAGTGAGAATTCATTCACCCATAGAAAGGAGATATGACTTGGCTGACCGATACATGGTTTAGTAATGGTCGGGCTACTAGAAGTTTTCCTGGTTTCTCTTAAAGGGATATATCCTTTACTTAGAGGGATATCTTTTATAAAGAAGCTGATTTAGATTTCTTGGGAACATTATATATGTTGCGGGTCGTTTTACGCAACAACTTCTTCTTTACTATGAGTCTTTGATTTATGGATTACTTAGATATTAACAAATGCCATTAGTAAACAAAATAATTTTTTTTTTAAATTCTTATATTTTGAAAATATTTTTTCTGCCAAAACCAATCTGCCGTCTGTCAGAGAAGTAGCGAATTTTCGGATAAACTGTTTAAATGAGACTTAAGTTTAAAAGAGCATGTTTAAACTAAAGTTTGGAACTTCAGTAGTGGAATTTGGGAACAATGATGTTCAATGACGAATCTCATTTTAGTTTGAACACTGATTTTCATCGGCTAACGATATGGCGAGGACGTGGAATTCGTTTTCACGAGATAAACGTCGTTTCCCTTAAAGATGGGTAGGCACAATAGGAGGGTAAGGTCCTCATGGAATGGGAAGGCATAATGATAGTCGGTCGAACAGACCTCCATATTCTTGAGACGGGGTCTAGAACTGCTAAAAGCTAGAGATGAAGTTCTTTCGCCTTATGTCCACCTCTTTCGTGGTATATTTATAGATGATAACGTACCTTGTCACTGTGCTAGCCCGATCGACGACTTCCTTAAAACGGAAAATATACCACAAGTGCAGTGGCTTGCTCACTCATCTGATCTGAATCCCATCGTGAGTGTTTGGGGTATGCTCAGGGGATGACTAGCAGCTCTTTCACACCCACCAGGCTCCTTTTCAGAACCTGAAAGAGCTCTTCGTGACGTTTACTACTTTTTGAGTTCCACAACTCATCCACAGTGTCATAGAAGTTATGTGAAAACGCGCGCGTCGTGCGCGGCTGAGGTGATCACATATGCTACTAAACTGCAGCCGGCGTCCTGGCATAGGGGTAGCGCATCTTCCCCGTTCTCAGAGCGTCCCGGTTCGGGCGTGGTTGTGTTTCTTTTTTTGTATTCTGTCTGTGAGGCGTGTGAATGTGCCTCCCTTAAAAAGGGGTTGTTCATGCGAAAGTGACGCATGAAGTAGCTAAGTCTCACTCTTGGTCCTAGTTGGCGCTACTGAAAAAACAAGAGGCGCTCACTCGGATTAAATCGCTGACAGATAACTGTCAGTGGGCTTGTAAAGTGCCATAAGACACAACAACTAAACGGCAACATCACCTTTTAGTTTCATCTGATTTCATTAAAGAGCGAATTCTTCTTGTGACGATTTTTCTCTCAAACCATTTCTTTACATAATAAAAGTGATTAACATCGTCCTTTTGTATTGTTTTTTATAACCTTTTTACACTCGCATATTGTGTTTCCCGCCATACCGACTTCCTACATTATTCATATAATTAGCAATTATTCTTAACTTTTAGATAGCAATATATGCATCAGTGTATGTCGAAAAGAAAAGATACAAAGTATAGAAAATATCAGTGTTTGTCAAAATTTCTGACCATATACTAGTGCCAAGAGGATTTATTTTTAATTCACAAAGTCAAGTCTCTGGCGAGTTTTAAAAAACTGAATGAAGGATTCCAGACTACGATTTCGAAAACTACGTTAAAGCTCCAGAAGAATTAAAAGTCTGATAAGAGCTTAGCGATAAATGTTATGATTTTAAAGCTGAACTCCAATGACCTAATAAAGCTTGCTTATAATCCGTGAAAATTGATACTATGTAACTTTTTAATCCGAATATTTGTTTTCATTTCCAGCTCCTCAATAATGTGAGTTTTTCTCGGGCTTTAGAATTTCTTAGCGGCACAATGTTAAAATATCATTCTATAATTCGAATTTATTTTGGTTAAATGATAGGCAGAAATTAAAAATTGTAAAAAATGGGTTTTGTTTCGGAATTGGTGTCAGTTAAATGCTTTTATACTTTGATGTTTTCTCGTATACGAAAAATAAGTATTGTAATCATCATCATCAAAAAAAAAATCGGATTCGAGATTCTGACAAATCTCCATTTCAGATCTCCTTGCTCTCGAAAAGCGAGTGGTGGGTCTCGGTGGCCTGGTGGTAAGGTCTCGGCTTCGGAGCCGGAGGGTTTTAGGTTCGTCTCCCGATTCCACAGAAGAACAGTCGTGTAAGGGGGTCTGTTGCGTGTTAAATTCGTCATGACCAAACGTCCTCCCGCTGGTGTGGCGTGGTGTGGAGAGGGGGGTGCCAGATCAGGTGTTGTCCTCGTCATCTGACCGAGGTTCCAAAATAGCCCTAGTGTTGCTTTAAACGGGACGTTAATGTAACTAAACTAAGCTCGAAAAACGAATTTTTGAAATTCTATCTATCTATCGCTTTGAGCTAGACGAATGAAATTTTGGTGCATATTATTTGCATAAAATTTGCAGATTTCTATCAAATCTTGACAGAAATCCATCTATGTGAAGTTTTCCTGTCTGTCTGTATACAAGATAATTCGAAAACGGAAAGGGTTAGAACAATAAAATCTGGTATATTGTTTTGCTATGTAAAGTATAAATCCTCATAAAATGTTGAGCTAAATCTGTCAAAAGTTTGACAGATCCGAGGTCTCAAGTCTGTCAGTCGGTACATTCGCCTGTTTGTAAACACCACAGATAAATAATTTGGATTTTGATCTTGTTACTGAAATTGGAGGCAGCTTTCAAATTTTGAGTTGAATCAGTGAAAGGATTGACTGCCTGTTGGTTTGCTTGTTTTTAAACGCAGTAGCTTAAAAAAGTCGAATTTTTTGACGATTGCAACAAGAAAACAAAAACTGTTTTAATTTTATTAAACAAAAATTCTTAAATTTATTATTAACCATTCTTCCCCCTTTTCCATTTTAGTGCAATTATTGAGCAGCATTTAATATTTCTTTAATCTGCTTAAATTTGAAAACTATATCTGAGTAAATGCATCGGCGAAATAATTTCACAAAAATATATAAATCGCTGTTCCTGCTCTCAGTTAATAATAATAATAATAATAAATTTGTTTTCTACTTTTCTGCTGTTATATTATGTGAAAGATTGATCAAAGAAGTGTATATATGAAAGAAAACATTTTTATACTGTGCATGTTAAGCTGGAAACATTTCATTCACCCGAATATTAAAACAAAATGTAAAAAAAAAAAAAGAGAGAGAGAGAGAGTAGGTAAAGAGGAGAAAGGAGAATGCCAGTTTATGATTTTCTCTAGGGTTAGGGTTAGGCTGGTTTTGTTGTAGCCCATATCTTTCCTAATCTTTTCTTTGTTTAGCAGTACTGAACAAACATACGGTTATTCCATGCTGGAAGCCGTTAGTTTTATGCCATACTTTTCATTTCGACACTCCGCGATCAAATGATTTTCTCATCCTAATTGTGATTATAGTTGCGCCTGATGAATAGTTTAATATGCAACATCATAGATTACTACGAAGGAAAAGTAGTTAATTACCGTGAAATAAGCTGACAAATGATATTTTGAAATAACATTAGGGTATATTGCGGCTGTGCAGTCCTCAATGGACAAGCTGCCATAGCATGTAAACACGATAACTCAAAACTGCAAGAACATGGATAAATGAAATTTGGTATGTAATCTTGCTTCTAAAGTTATAGCTCTTTGTCAGATTTCGGCTTCAATCGGTCGAAAAAAAAAGCGTCGAAAATGCATATTCGGTTTTCTGCCCTGTTCTACAAAGCATAAAGCGCTCATATGCGTAACTTTGAAAAAAGAAATGAGCATTCGTGGCGATCACAACCTTGCCTAAGGTACACAATGCAAATGAGAGTGGACATGACACTTTTATTAGAGAATATGCGAGAAAATTTCAGGAAGGCCACTCCCTCTGGTGTTCTGAAAGACCATACATTTTACTGTTTTTTAGTGGCCTTCATTCATTTGAAAGCTTTTCTATTGTGCACTGTATTCAAACCAAAAAAAGTCTCATTTTTTGAAAAAACTCGGTTGCGAATCATATTGTTTACATTTTAGTTATATCCCACAGTTGCAATATTTAAATTCTGAACTCTTTGTTTGTTAAATTTGTTTATTTATTCAAATTATTATTAAAGATTTTTATTATTATTATCAATTTATTCATTAAATCCACTTTTATTGATCTCCTTTATTGATGGATCATGCATGTTTCGTTAAACAATTAACCCTTAAAAATAAATATTTACCCTTTTTATTGCTTAAAAATGATCGTTTTGATTTTCTCGTATATGGAAAAAATACTGTAATCATCGAAAATTACTCCTCCATATTTTGAAGAATTTTCATGTTTCAGAACTCCCTGAGTCGAGAAATACATTTTTAAAATTATGTCTTTCTGTCTATCTGTTCTTTCTTCTATCTATCACTAGCTCAAAAATGCTTTGGCCTAGAGGAATAAAATTCATTATGTAAATTTTTCATAAAATTTATCGATTTCTATCAAATATTGAACAAAATCTATTCAGAGGTAAACTGTCTGCCTGTCTGTCCGAATGTAAGTGAACACAGTAACTATAATATACAAACAATTTGGTAAATAAAATACACAGTTTCCTCATCTGAAATATAACTTTGTATCAAATTTTAAACAAATTCCCACAAAGGGTGATCATTTGTTGATCTGTATATTCGCATGAATGTAAAAGTGATAACTCAAAAATGAGATGATTTAGCTCAATGAAATTTGGCGTGTGATTTATAACTACAATTGCAGTCATGCGTCAAATTTTGGTTTCTATCGCGATTCCCTGGAAAGAAAGGCTAATACCTAAAGGCCAAATTGATTCATTTTATTACCTAAAATTTTGATACAATACAAAACTCTCATGTGCGGGACTCTGAAAATAAAAAGTTGAGCCTTTTTGGCGTTCCCAAAGTCGTCAGGTTTTATGGGGGAGAGAGGAGTGATAACTCTTTTATAGAAGAATATATGACAAAGTGCCGAAGAAGCCACTCCGTCTGATTTTCCTTGTTGTGCTCATTTTTAAACATAGCTTTTATTACTTTCTCGTATGCGTACACATTTTTGATATTATGTTTATCTGTCTGTCAGTATGTAATAAAGATAAACACTTAGAACTAGACAGATAAAATTCGGAATATGATCTTTAAACCAAATTCGCGACGGCGTCCACGCATAGGGGTAGCGCATCTTCCCAGTGACTTGGGCATTCCGGGTTCGAGTCCCGGTTCGGGCATGGTTGTTCTTCTGTGTTATACCTGTGAGGAGTGTGAATGTGCCCCAATGTAAAAAGGGGTTGCGCAAGCGAATGTGACGCATGAAGTTGCCAAGTCGTACTCTTGGCCCTAGTTGGCGCTGTTGAAAAATCAAAAGACGCCCACTCGACTTAAGGTCATTCAGCGGGCTTGTAAAGAGCCTTAAGTAACAACAAATCAAATTTGCATATTCCTATGAAGTTTTGAGCAAAATCTATATAGATGAATTCTATCTGCCCGGGTGTTCGAAGATTAGTAAGCATGATAACTACAAAACGAAAAGAGCGAGAAGACTACAATTAGGTGTACAAATTTATCATCTATTGTGTAGAGATCTGTCAAATTTTAAGCCTAATGCAACAAGGGGTTGACCGTGTGTCGGTAGGTGCTTTTAGAAGCATGTAATCGCGATAACCACAAAATGAAATGACCTAAATATGTGAAATTTGGTATATGAATTTTATAACTACAATTGAAATTCTGTGTCAAATTTTGGTTTTAATCGGTTGGTGAAAATGCGTCTAAAGCACAAACTCGTTCCTCATATATTATTATCCGCATATCAGGAATTAATCGCCAAAACCCTTGCCAAGGACCACATGAAATATTCAGTAAAAATGTTAACTAAAGAATATTTTTAACAATGGTACGCCAATTCCGTGCAGGGCGTTCTCTGCCTGACTCAAAGTAAACAATTTTTTACGAGGGGTGGGGGATAACATCTTTATTAGAGAGTATGTGAGAAAGTTTTAGGGAAACCACTAACGCTAGTTTATTCAAAAGTTTGCATAAATCGATTTTTTTTCGACCCATCAGTTTCGAATAAGCCAAATTTCACTACATAAATTACTGTTAAAAATGTCAGATGGTTCAGTTTACATCAATAGGTGAAAACTTGCTTAGCTTAGTTTAGTTACATTCCATTAACTTCCCGTTTTAAAGCTACATTAAAGCTATTTTTGGAACGGAACGTGTAGCTTTGAATCCCGATCAAATGACGAGGACGACGACACCAGAGTTGGTACCCTTCTCTTTAAATCTTCGAGTGACACCAACGGAATGATTTTTGACCATGCCGTAATATTTAATGTGTATCAGACCCGAATACACGACATATCTCTAGGGAAATCGGGGTATAAATCTAGTGCCCTCTGGCCCCGAGATTGAGATTTAACCACTAGGCCACAGCAACCCCTGCTGAAATAAAATCGCAAAGTCCTTTTAAATTTTTAATGCAGTTCTCTTTTTTTTTTTCTTTTTTTTTTCTTATATGGAATTTTATCATTAGCGAGATAGTTTTATATAAACGAATCAGCATTTAAATTTTACTCATGATTTTATAACATACGATAAAAAAAATTATCATGGCAGAATGCTACATCAAATTTATACAAATAAGTAAATCGGGATTTCAAATAATATTTTAGTAAAACAAATTGAATGAAGAATAACCAATTTTTAACTTTTTTTACTTCATGATCATGTACTGAATTCTTTTATGATAAACTTTCAAGGAAAAAAGATTTTTACGTTGCCAAACTGTAAATACAAACTGTGTTTTAGTTTGTATTCTTAAACATCTTCACACAGGAAGAAATAAACTAGTTACGTTAAGGAAACACATCGCTGATGTACTAAACGGCATGTAAAAAACATTTTCTCCGCACTAGAGATAAGAAAATAGTTTTTAAACTGTGCTAAAAGTTTTTGTTCTAAGGTCGTAAAATGGTATAACTTCATTTCAAGAAGATAAAAGAACAGAACCTTTTCATTCAAGATTTCTCGGACAAAAAAGAAAAAAAACCTAGTAAAATTATTCCTTTTATGCAAAAAAGTAATTATTATGAATTTAATAAGAACAAAAAAATAATAATAAAATAAAAATAAATAAATAAATAAAATGCCTGAAAGAGTATGAAATATGACGCCAAATTTCAGCAGAAGTTAAAATCAGAGATGACGTCAGTCCGTGGTCAGTCCATCCGACAGAGCATCATTTGTTTGAGCGTTAGAGGGGCACGACCTGTTGTACGAGAGGAGGGGTATGATAATGACCTTTTCAAATTTTCGCCACATCTTTATTTATCTTCTAACTGAATAGCCGTTTGCATGAACGCGGTATATATATATTAACAAAATCTGTATAGAATATTTTTCTGAGATGATTATTATTCTAATTTACACATTACACAAAGGAACTATTTATCCCCACTAATGATAAAGTTAGCTTCAAATTACTTAATTATGTTTCCTTTATTAGAACTATTTTAAATTTAATTCAAGCTCGAACAAATCACAGAAATAAGATCCGATGATCAAATGATATATCTGAGAATTCAATTACAAAGACATTGTATATCTCAGCAACTCTTTTTAAACAGGCATTTTAATGTCTTCCTTACTATTTTCATTATAAAAGATTTACATTTAAGTATATTAGGGCATATGCGATGCATTCAAAAGTCAGAAAAGTATTTAATTTAAATATTTACAAACAGATAGTGCAGTTTTGCCCCCATTCCCAGGTATCCAATAATACATTTCACATTACAACCAATGGAAACTGCCTCCCTTAAATATTCTCCAATAAAGAAAAATTTTATTCCACCAGCCCCACGTAAAATTGTGAACTTTGAATAAAGCCGCGAATGCTTTGAATTACCGCGAATTTGCAGTGGTGAACAATAGTTACGAAACATACGTAGATCTTTGGCATGAATCTGCTGTTCTTATTAAATATATCGTACGAATCCATATTTTGAGTGTTTTTTCCGTCCATTTGAAGCCAAAATCTGACACCAAACTACAGTGGTAGCCACAAGATCTCATACCAAATTTCATTGATTTAAGTCATCACGTTAATGAGTTATTGCGTTTACTTGTATGTGAAAGTACAGTCCGAGGAGCTGTCAATCCTTTGGCAAATTTGGTTCATAATTTGATAAGAGCCTATATTTTAGAAGCTAAACCTCTGTAGCAAATTTATATTTCTATTTCTTTACGTTTCGTAGTTCACTAATACTCGAATAGAAAGACTGACAGAGTCAACAGATTTCATTCAAAATCTGACAGAAATCTAGAAATTTGGTCTGAAGTCCGTTTGCCATCCTTCAATCTCAAAGCGTTTTTAGGTATCGAGTTTACTGACAAACGAAAGACATGATGCAGAACATGTGTTTTTCGAAGAAAGGAAGGTCTGAAATATGGAGATTAATCAAAATCTCCAGTTCGAATATCTTGAAGAGTACAATAATACTTCTTAGACGAGAAAATAATAAAAGCTATGTCTAAAAATGAGTATAGGATGGAAAATCAAAATGAATGGTTTCCTCGGAACTTTGTCACATACTCTTCCATAAAAGAATCACTCCTCCCTCCCCCATAAAAATTGGGAAAGGAAGATTACTCAACTTTTTATTTTCAGAGCCCCGCACATGAGTGTTTTGCATAGTAAAGAAAAATTATTAAAAAAAACTTTTGAATTATGAAATATTCTAATCTTGAATGATAATAAATATATATGATATTACAAAAAAGACATAGGCCACAAACAGAGCAGACCACAAATTGGCAGGTTATGTTTTATTAAGAAATACGATAAACCAGCCCATAGTGATAATTGATTTTACTGACATTATTGTAATTCGGATTTTTGGATACAATTTATCGAAATCTTCTTCTTTATGATACAAATCTGATATTCTTGAACTACTGCTAAGATTATAAGGCTTTACAACCTGTTCTGGACCATGGCAATGCGCATATAATTTTTAGCATTTCTCAATGTTCTTTTGAATGCACATGAGGATATTAGTACAGTTAATTCAAATTTTATATAAATCATTTCAAAAAATGCATCGAAAACTCGAGAAAATACTGTTGCAATTGTAACAACATTTTCAGTTTCGATGCATCTTGCAAAAACACGACTCATATTCAGCAGTTTGATTTTTAAATCTTGTGATTTGTTGCAGTGCAATTGACCAAAAGCAGCAATATTTTCTGTTTTCAAAAATATTGGTGATTGCGGCTTGACCTGGTTGAATCTTGACAGTGCTTTCATGCCTTGCTAGCTATCTATCTATTCAAAGCAAATCTCGTAATATCTCTGATGAAATAAATAGAAGTAGCTTATTAAGAGAACAATCACAACATTTCTTCTCGACGAAAATTTTCCGTATGACTAGACAGGGAGTCACAGCTTCCCCCCGGACCCCCGTCCGGTCAAGTATCGTTTTATACATGCCAGAGTATCAAAAATACTTTTCACAGTAAATTAAAAACAATAATTTGCATTTTATACATTCACTATTACAAACTGAAAGAGCACATTTTTCCTACAGAATAATTCATAGACTCTTTTTTTATTTATTTTTTTTAGTATATGAAGTATACAAAGCTGAATATTGTAGTCATTAAAAAAATTCGACCTCGAGATTTTAACGAATAGCTAAATTTAGAAGTTCCTGAGTCAGAAAAATAACATTTTTTAAAATTATGTTCATCTGTGAGTGAGATATCTCAAAACCACAACAAATTTGATTGAAGAAATTTGATACTTGAACTTAACACAACAACGGCATATTTTTTATCTAATTTTAGATGAACTCATGCACGGAAACTGTCTGACTGTTCGCGCGTCCACGTGCAGATGGACGCGATATCTCAAACACGCTATCAGTTAGTTGGGTTAAATTTAGTAAATAATTTTATCATTTCTCTATTTAATCATTTAAATTGCTCTTTTTAATCATTTAATAACGTAACAGAATCGAAAAATTTCTGGGAACTTTTTTTCATTAATAGCTCCAATGAAACTATTTCATCTATTTACGTTTCTATGGAAATTGGTTAATCAATAATTAGAGGAAAATACCAAAACCAACCCAATTCATTGCAGTTGTTTGATAAATTTTATTGAAAATTTTAATATTAAACCAAATTTGTTATCTATTGTAGCATTCTCCAGGTAGCTAAATACTGAGTAAATTCAGCAAGAAAAATCTGGAGTAAATATTTATTTATTCTCTCTGTACAGGATTATTATTTACAGATCTAAGTGCGAGTTCATTATTTCTAGGGATTAGGTACAGAAAAGTTCAAGCCTGGGTCCTCATTAGAC
>JAPMOR010100600.1:198379-238311 GCA_026543865.1 Argiope aurantia | reverse complement strand
TATGTTCAAAATTTGTCTGAAATCACCAATGTTATTTTTTTATTATCATAAACGCTTAGTTAGAGGATGTTTGCAATTACTTCAGTGCTATACAGTAAAATGATAACAGTGTCACAAGGTAGAATTTAATCTTAGAACTTATGGTGTTTACAGTCTTGCTCAAAGCTTACAGTTTTTATACGGAGGAATGGAATAAGACATTTATTAGGAAGTATGAAGAAAGGTTTTGGTGATAATTCTCCCATGACTTATTTAGAGAAAACGTTTTTTGAAATTAGATATAGTCAGTTAAACATTTAAGCAAAAGATTAATAATTTTAAAGTTAGTTGCAATTTTTTTTAATTATATACATACTCATAGAAGACATTTTTTTGCTACAATTTACAAAACAGTTTTATTAAAAATATATGTTTAATGTATTTTTTGTTATTGTTGTTCAAAAGTTGTTCATATTGGATCACAAGCAGTTGCATGAATTAGCGAGGTCCAATCAAAGCAACTGTCTTCTTTCAGGTAACATTCGAAAAAGCTTACAATCTTGCCATATGCAATTATCAGGTTTATTATATACAGAGTGGTCAAAAAGAAACTTCCCTTATATATGAATCCCTAGCGGCCTATCCGCTCAACCAATCGAACCAAAATTTCAGACATGGTTGTTTGAAGGTATGAGCTGGAGATTATGATGATTTTAAACAACGCAAAGCTCACGGTTACGGTTACAGTGAGAGAATTTTGAAATTTTCGAATGGCAACACCCACTTTTTGCTTGCGCAAATTGATCAGCGTATTGAAAAACCACAAATGGCGTTGGAACGATTAGCATGCGACAAAAATTGCCGGCGTAAAGCATTTGCAAAGAAGAGCATTATAAAGGACTAATGAAAACACAGAGAGGAAAGAGAAAAATAGATTTTATTGGAATGGAAAGTTATAATTATAGGTTTTCAACGTGTTCACCTTCACAGGCGACAACGCATTGCATTCGGGAGATTGTGTACAACAATGCCGAACGTAACATGAAAGGAGGAATCTGCATAACTTCACGTATTATGGCATTGTGCAATTTTGACACATCTCGTGGACCAGGCGTGTACACCTTAGATTTCAGATAACACCGAGCCAGAAATCCATAGGAGTGAGGGCGGGGAATCGCAGTGTCCACGAAACTGCAAAGTTACGAGAGATGACTCTATCACCAAAGTGTTGTTGCAGCACTGGTCGAACACATTGGGCGACGTGTGGAGGAGCCCCATCTTGGATCCATATAATTTCACTAATGACATTTCGTTGCTGCAATTCAGGAATAACGTAATTCTGCAACATTGATTTATACCGAGCACTTGTGACAGAACACGATTTCTAATCTGTGGTAGTGACCTCTTCGAAGAAGTACGGACCGAGAACAAATGTGCAAGCGTTGCCGCACCACACAGTCACTTTGGCTTCGTGTAAATGCACTGGTGTTCATAGTTAGGATCTTTGTCAGCCCAGAGAACACAGTTCTTTGTGTTAACGCTTCCAGTTAAAGACAAGTGTGCCTCATCCGTCCATATTATCCTCAGCGATCATCTATCATCTTCATCATATCTGACGAGGAAAAAATTTGCGTGGTCCTCACGCAGTTCCTCATCTCCAGACTGCAATATCTGGACGCGCTGAAACCGATAAGGAAACATCCGCAGAACAGAGCGCAGGAGCCTGAGAACTGTGATTTTCGTTAAATCCAAATTGCGAGCAACACTTCTTGCAGTATGCAATGGACCTGCAGTAATTGTCTTATGCACTTCCGCAACAACTTCAACTGGAACAAATGGTCGTCCGGATCGAGGTCGATCGCAAGTGCATCCAGTTTCTTCAAATTTTCTTATCAAATCATGTACACTTCTCACGGAACATGGGCCTCGTCTTAGCTTGTGATTTCGCCGATAAATTCGCACTGCTTCGGCAACATTTTCCCCGTTCAGATAAAACAGCTTTATCAATTCACCTCGTTGTTTCTTTGTAAGCATCATCTTGTTGGCACAATTGAACATCTGACTGAAGAAACACTCTTCCCACACTGCTTTGCACGTGGTGTTCTGCGACTGGTGCTTCTACTGTCTAACCTTGTGAATTATGCAATGTGCGTCAAAGCTCCTCCTCTCTGTGTTGTCATTAGTCCTATATAATGCTCTTCTTTGCAAATGCTTTACGCCTGCAATTTTCGTCACACGCTAATCGTTCCAACGCCATTTGTGGTTTCTCAATACGCTGAGCAATTTGCGCAAGCAAAAAGTGGGTATTGCCATTCGAAAATTTCGAAATTCTCTCTCTGTAAACGTAACCGTGAGCTCTGCGTTGTTTCGAATCATCACAATCTCCCGCGCATACCTTCAAACAACCATGTCTGAAATTTTGATTCAATTGGTTGAGCGGATAGGCCGCTAGGGTTTCATATATAGGGAAGTTTTTTTTGACCACTCTGTAGTTTATCATGGTTTAGAAAAAAGAGGGCCATGATCTATCTTTAGGTCTTTTAAGAAGAAAATTTTCACGAAAACGTGTTACATCATGAGTACATACAAAAACCATTAATTACTGATATTCCATAAATTTCGTTTCATGGATAGAATTGCAAAAAGCTTTGAATTGAAGGTTAAAGAGATAAAACAGATTTATAATTAAAACTTAATTTGAACAACTTGCCTGTTATTTCAAGAAATCTTAATTACTTGTAGCTACTTTTTTTTTTACTACTTTAAAATGAATTTTCTAAAAGGGACTGTTTCATTATTTTGAAGATAAATAAACAACTAAAATTGCACTAGTTATTTTTATTTTTTATTAAAACTTTCTCGCTTAATGTGCAATAAAAAATGTTCACGTTGTTTGAATTAGGCGAGAAAAATACGTATTTCGAAAACAAGTTTTATCTCCTTTTTTTAATTCACACATTTTAATTATTAAGAGTATTTCTTTAGTCGTTTAAGTTCAAAGAACGGTATAGTATTTTCATTCAGAGAAAATATCTTTCAAAAATTGATAATAATATCTTCTCAAAATTAATAATATCTTTTTGAAACTGATAATAAGTGTTCCGAAATTGATTATTTTGTTCTTAATCGCTACTCTTTTCCCTTGGAATTTAAGAGTGTAGAATGTTTTTTTACTTGCAAGTGTAAGAAATTTTGAAAGAAAAAGTATTTTAGCAGTCGAAAAATGAGATTTCAATCAATCTCCATATTTTAGACCTCAATGAGTCCGAGAAATTAATTTTGGAATTATATCTGTCTATAATATAACTCAAAAATACAACAAAACCAAACGGATAAAATATGATAGGTTGTCTTTATATCAAATTTCGCAGATTTCTGCAAAAATATTGGATGAAATCTCTCCGTCTCTCCAAAATCATAAGAGCTCAAAACAGCAATGGTTGAAAGCAACAGTCTGCATATTTGAAATTTCACGTAAACAGAAAGATTTGTACATTCGATACCGAACTATTTCGATACACAATTTGAAAAAGCATATATTTTGAAATAAATATTTCCGGCAACAGCTTTTATTCGAAATGAGAAATATCGTCTGCTACTTTTCAATTTATTTTTCCTTCAAAAGGTAGCTTATAAACGAATAAGAAAAATAAGTAGAAAAGAATCAGTAGAAGACGAAAAATATCGTTTTCTACCTATTCTTCTTTCAAAACGTCGCATGTAAACAAGTTGTGGATTGAAAGATACGATTTGGCAGTTTTCAAAGAGAAATATTTATATTCTATAATTTAAAATTGTGGGGAAAAGTGGAAATCAACTCAACGTATTATCAAAAGGAAATTTTACATCCGATATTTACAGAAGAAATCTCATTACTTTGACCCAGTGATTTTCAAAAAGTGAAGTGCCGTAAGCAAACCTTCCTAGAATACCTTGAAAAAAATGAAAACTTCATTTTTCTTATTCGTCTTGTAAACAACATAAATATTAAACAGAATTCTTCTTATTTAGCTTTCAACAATGGAAAGAAGTCATACTATTAAATGTTTGATGAAACAATGAAAACAGTTGGAATTTCAGGGTAACGAAGTAATACATTATTGGAAATTAAATTTTTTTTTTAATTGCCAAAAGTTAGAAAAAATTCTCATGGCTGTTAAACTGGTATCATCAAAAAGATAATTTTTTAAATTTTGAAGCTGTAAAAAATTTACTCTTATGCAGTTATATTTTTGAAAGTTATCGCGGAAAAAAAAAGGCAAAATTTAGCTTAACTTTCAATTAATTAAAATTTCAAAAAAAAATATCTCCGAGATGCACATTTCTACTCTCTAAAGTATATATGTGACAAATTTGGCATCTGCATTCAAACAGTCTGGTTGTATAGCGCCAACACACACATAGGGACACGTATACGCATTGATCTCTATTATTAGTAGAATTAGCAAGTCTGTCTTGCAAAGACAGCTCAAGACAACATGAAAAGAGATAAGTAAATAGACAGGAATTCATGCCTAGCTCATACACTTAGCTCGTTTTCAAATAAATAAATAAAATTGACAATTGGATATCGCGCTACAAAAATAATGATTTGAGAATTTTTTTCAGAGTGTATCTTGTCTATTTAACATTTGTGAAAACCTCTAAAAATAGGAATAAAAGTATTAGTCTCCATTTTTTTTCCAAATAGAAGCTAATTATGCTTCCCTGAAAGAGTAAAGTTTTGGTCTAGCTGAAAAATCTAATTAAATGCTCAAAGCATGGATTGGATACTAAACTGTCTTGACACAGAACATTCCTTATTCAAATGGAAAATTCATTAAGCAAATTATTGCATTAATTGATTATTTAAGGTATTTAAAATCAATTTAAAACCCCGGGCGTATTATTTCTATGAATCTTCATATAGTTATAAAAAGTGGCCTATTTTAAGTGAAAGTTTCTTGGTGGCTACGATTTTGAGAACCGAATATGCATTTTGAGCGCATTATTCTTCTGTTGACAATTGAGTCCAAAATTTGATACGTATCAACAGTTTTGGTAACAAGACGACATTCCAGAACTCCTTCCTCTCGATTGTTGTGTTTTTGAATTATTTTGTTCTCATATACACGGATAGGCAAAAACAGGCAGTATACTCATTGTCGGATTTGCTCCAAAATTTGATACAAATTTATATTTTGGAATCGTATTCTTAACTCACCATCTAACTTGCATGGAAATCTCAGCAGATATTTTACCTATTGAAAAATTCGCTCCAAAATGTGATACAAATCTGTGATTTAGGCGGCAAGGCCACGTACCAAAATTAATTCATCTTCCTTACTGCGTTTTAGATTTATTTTATTCAAATAGACAAAAAAGAAAGAAAAAAAACAGGCAGTCTACCTACTGATGAATTGGATTTACTATTAAATGTAATATGAATTTATAATTTGAAATCAAGTTCATGTTCTTAACTTACCCATCTAGAAGCTTCTACTGTTTTGGATAGTAATATATATACTTATGAACATTTAAATTTATTTTATGCATGCTAATTATATCTGTAGCAAATATAAACACTGCTCTCATTATTAGTTAACACTAAAAATAATAAATAAATTTAAAAAAAAACTGCAGTTACTATTATTAGCAAATTTTTATAGTGTAAAGAAATCCACTTTTCCTGGGCAAAATTACCCCACAATCTGAGAAAGTTAGTTACTAACTAGCATAAAAAACTGTTGTTGTTATTTATGGCACTTTACAAGCCCGCTGACCGATCTGCCAGCGATTTCAGGCGAGAGAGCGTCTCTTATTTATTCAGTAGCGCCAACTACGGCCAAGAGTACGACTTAGCAACTTCATGCTTCACATTCGCTTGCGCAGCCTCTTTTTACATGGAACCACATTCACCCACCTCACAGATCGAACACGGCAGAAAAACAACCATGTACGAACCGGGACTCCCAAATAACGGGAAAGACGCGCTACCTCTATGCCATGACGCCGGTACATGAATCGCATAATTGACATTCAAAGTAACAGAATCAAATCCAGGTTCATTATCTTTCACTCTGAAATGTACTTACTTTCAGTATAGTTGTCTTTTTGGGGGCAGAGACTGATTTTTCAACACTGTAACCTTCACTACAAAACTCATTAAATGTTTTCCTCCCTTTTGTAACTTCCTGAGTCACAGTTACATGCGTTTAATTGCTGAAACACGCAGTGCAGTCTTAATCAATTTCAGCTTTTCAGGCTCGTTTCATTTGATGCCCTATCAAAACCATAACGAGGAATTTGAGTGCCTATGGCCCAACAAAAATACGCATCTAATAAATTAATTGAGAAGAAAAAAAGCATTTTCTCTGCTTAACACGTTATTATTCTGCAAGCAGAAAAAAAAATTACCAAAATTTATAAAACTGGGTTATAACTGGATGGCAACCCCGTTAACTAATTAGATAAAACGGCCTTGGTTAATACATTCATTCGTGATACGTTTAGAAGCGAGAAAAAAAATCTTAAAGCCATTACCCATATGGATAGTAATTTTATCACAATATTACAATACCCTGGAAATTTAAAAATATTAAAAGAAATTATGGAAAAGATTTTTAGCCTTTACCAACAAATTGAAGATTCTTTGAACTTTTTGTAGGTTGTTATTTTCTTATGTGGATAGTTAAGGAGCCAGTGACAATAATCCTTGTTTATGCGGCTTAGTTCTGTGATATCGGGGTGACTGACTGTAATTAAAAAAAATATTACCCTTATCGATGCCCTCAATTTAAATTGTTACTATAAATAGCATAGTGGTGTAAACTTACTTCAACTGATTCAAAGTAATCCGGTACCAGATTTCATCTATCTGGATTATTGTGTTTTTGGATTAATGGACAGACGGTTTGTTTTTAGGACTCAGAGATGTCTAAAGCGAGTGGATTCATTAAAATCTAGAGGGT
Source organism: Argiope aurantia (assembly GCA_026543865.1). NCBI lineage: Eukaryota > Metazoa > Arthropoda > Arachnida > Araneae > Araneidae > Argiope > Argiope aurantia. The sequence goes on along the minus strand of JAPMOR010100600.1, from coordinate 231,382 downwards.
AATTTTTTTGACTGTTTCAATGCTTTCTGTAGTTTGCACATAGAAAAGTAAGAGCCGGCGTCCTGGCATAGGGCTAGCGCGTGTTTCCCCGTGATCTGGGTGTCTCGGGCTCAAGTCCTGGTTCATGCATGGTTGTTCTTCTTCTGTGTTCTATCTGAAGTGTATGAATGTGCCCCCCCCCCCTTTGTAAAAAGGGATTGTGCAAGCGAATGTGATGCATGAAGTAGCTAAGTCGTACTCTTGGCCATAGTTGGCGTTACTGAAAAAAGAAGAGGCACTCTCTCGGCTTACATAGCTGATAGTTAATTGTCAGCGGGCTTATAAAAGTGCCATAAGTCACAACTCAACAACAGGAAAGTAAGAAAGAAAAAGCCCTTAGCAAATATGAATCATACCGCAACATATCAGTATCGTGATTCATGCTATATGTCTTCCGATTAACGCTTATTCAAATTACAGTTCCGTTTTATTTTGTTTAAAATGTTTATTCCTGATGTTAATTTTTTTCAAAATAAAATAATTCCTAATTCGAATAGCTGTCATAATTTGCTATTACACGATGCTTTACAATGTACAATGATTTATTTAAAATGTTTCATTTGTGCATATAATGCTAAGTAAATATCGATTCTAATTAAAACTCCACTAACATCTCAAAACCATACAGAATGTATTATTACAGATCGTGCATATATTCATACAGTCAAGAGAGGTATGAAAAAAATAACGGTCTTTTCTTTGGTTGTGGGAGTTAATGATGAATATTTATTCTTTAAATTTGATATTATAATTTGTAATTTATAAATTTATTTAACTTATCATTCATCTCATCGTTTATAAATACAAAATGTATAAATTTTTTAAATAAAATTTCGATGAAACGAGCACCATTTAAATTGCCTTTTATTTAACTTGATCCGTTTCATGTTTGTCACGATGTAGTTATGTAATTGGTTTTCTGATAACTTTTTTATGTCCTGAATTTTGTACTATATTGATGACAGCACAATACTTTAATATTTAACCAACTTAATTATCAATTAATCGATTGATTTGAATTAAATTTTAAAAACATATGAATGGTGTCATCTGGCAGTGAATTTAAGAAAATACTGATTCCAAAATATTTATAATAATTAATCATAAAATATATTAAAGATTTTAAAAAGTAGAAAATAAAAGATAAGAGAACTTTTAAAAACCCTCTTCAAGTATAGAGTACAAAAAAGTAGAAAATAATTCTTTATCAAACATACAAAAACATAGCTGTAAAATGAATGAGCTATTGAAAATTGTGCTATAACAGTATAAATAGTGATTATCAAATGAAAAAATTCCTATTAATGGAGTAAATTTAAAATATACGGGGTGGCTTTAAAATATTTAGAGACATCTGCAGCTAAAACTAATGAACGAAATAAACCCACATTTATATACAGACAGTGAAAAGCATAAGGAAATGAAACTTAAGAAAATAATAACAACAACAATTGATAACAAAAGTCACCGAGAGAGGAGAGTTTGGATTGTTGGAACGAAAATGAGTCACAATAAAAGCAAAGAAAATGTAAAATTTCATTAATACTCGAATACTAACAAATGCACATGCAAAAATGAATGACGCAATTATGAAAACTCACGGAAAATAATCTTTAATACATCAACATAAGATTTCCCTTACACACTCGTAAACGCTTTCAACCCACTGATCTTTCTTTGTCTAAAGGAAACTGCATCAAATTCTAGAACAAAAAAAAGGGGGGGGGGTATTTATCTGCTTGTGTCTCTCACTGTCTATTTATGAAATCTGGTTTTATTCCGTTCAGAAGTTTGATAAAAACTAGAATTTACTGAAGAGTTTCTGTCAGCACCACACGCTATTGCACTTTTGTGTTGATCCCTTTCATCTTATATAATATTTTTGATTAAAAAATATCTTCTACTCTTAAATTCACTAATTAGAACATGCACTTGATCAATTTTTTAAAAAATTTGTATTTCTTTCCCTTTTTAGTCTAGAATATTGTTCTCTAAAATTCAATTTTCTAATTTGAATATAACGCAAGCATTCCTCAGGAAGATATTTCGAATTTGTGCAGAATGTTTCATTCTGATTTGTTCTACGATACCTCTCTTAGCAACAATGCTGCATTGGAGTGTTCACAATTTCGTGAAGCATACCTAGAAATATTGATCACTTCCGCCTGCCAATTATCTCATTTTATCATCTGTATCAATTCAGACTGTACTCCTATATGTTCATGAATCACTTTTCTTTTTTAAGTACATCTGGTTTGGGGAGACTACGAAAGTCACTCTACAGAACGTTAGTCTTATCCCGTCGTTAAAAAAATAATTTAAATAACTAAGATACATATCCGACTTTCGACTATGTCTGCACGCAACTTTCGGAAAGGCCTCCAACGGACAAAAGAACAAATTTCAGCAGAAGTTTCGGTTGGCTGCAACACGAAATTCTGGGAATAATAACCACAGTCTTTAATGTTTCATTAGAATGAGTGTTTTTTTTTCAGTAGGCTATACATAATGAGATTTTGTATATTATTACACAAGGTTATTATGTTAGCTGTAAAGTGATATCACATTTACCTGAAATTGTGTAAGATATCTCAATTAGTCTTCAGTTTATCGGCTACCATTGAGAGCACAGCGATAATCCATGCCATTATCTATTCACGAGAAATCACAGTTGCTACAGATTTTTATATTTAAATTGTACGCATTATGCGGTTTCGCATATCATTATATAAATTTTTGTATTTGTTGTATTAGCTGTAAAATGATATCACATTTTTCAGAAATTGTGTAAATCTCAATCGGTCTTCAGTTTATTAAATTACCTTTGAAAGCACAACAATAATCCGTGCCATTGTCTATTCAAGAGCAGTCACAGTTGCTACAAATGTTTATGTTTAAATTGTACGCATTATGAAATTTTGTACACTATCACACAAATTTATTGTATTTTTGTATTAGCTGTAAAATGATATCACATTTTTCAGAAATTGTGTAAATCTCAATCGGTCCTCAGTTTATTGACAACCGTTAAGAGCACAACAATAATTCATGAGATCATTGTTGCTACAAATATTTACTTTTAAACTGTACACATGATGAGATTTTGCACATTATCACACAAATGTATTATATCGGCTGTGAAGTGACTTCGCATTTATTAGCAACTGTACTGTCGGTCCTTAATTTACTGAATATTTATAGGAGCGCAACAGAAATTCACCAAATTGTAGTGGAGTCAATTTATATGAAGTCTCTATCAGATAGAAAAGATAACCTTTTTCAAAAGGATATTTATAATAAAATTCTGTACTTTTAACATAAGGTTATTGTATCAGCTGTAAAGTGACATCCCATTTGTTAACGGTTTGTTAGATTTCTTGATCAATCTTTAGTTCACATATATAAGAGTGCTCAAAAAAAGTTCAGGACGTTGCAGTAGAGACAATTCACCTGAAATTCTGCGAGATGGAGAAATTAATCTTTTAACATGATAATTATTAGCCTATAATATTATCTGCTAGGCTAACTTATCTGAGAATTGCATCATGCAATATGCATACATGATGCATATTGCAATTGCATACATGATGCAAATATTGTTCAAACTGTTCTATAAGACACTCAACTGGAGCTAGAGAAATCAAATTTCGTTCATAGTTATTTTTTGGATAGATGGGATGGACGAAATGGATTTCCTAAATTTTAATTATGTATGTTATTAATTTAAAATTAACCAAAATGTCAATGTTTTTCCTCCAAAACTTCGGAGCATAATACGATACAAAAATAATTTTTTAGCCATTTTAAAAGATTAGACTTTCAGTATCATCAATTTTATTGCCACTCAAATTTTCTTTAATTGTAAAAAAAAAAAATCCAAAATAAGTTCTGAGCACATTTTTGTAACAATGTTTATCCTTTACATTATCGCGTGCAGCAAAATAGCACTATTATAAATAAGTAATGTGAATAGTTTATAGCTCTCATGCGACGAAGCATAAATAAATATTAGTTTTTTCAGTATCTTTCTAACTAATGCTTTTATGTACCCTTCTTCCCCCCAAAAAGTTCCTTTTAACATGATAAAGATCTTAAGCTGGTATCCTTTCAGCTAATTACAAAATGTATAAATCGGAACAAAAAAAAGCTAGAATATATTTGTCGATGCAATCTGTCTAAACGCAGGCGAGATAGACGAATCAAGTTTAAAAAATGATCATGCTATGATGTTTCAGACTAGAGGCGTGATTCTATTTTGACTTTTTTATTTCAGGAAGACATACGCAATGCGATTTTGTACGTTATCACTCAACGTTATTGCATCAATTGTAAAATGATATTACATTTATCAGCAATTGTGTAAGATGTCTCAGTCGGTCTTTAGTCTACTAAGCATCGATAAACGAACAACTAAAATTCATGACATAGCAGTGCAGTCAACTCACGTGAAATCACAGCAGCAAAAGGTTACTTTTTTTACTCAGTTACACATTATAAGATTATCGTAAATGATCACGGCATCATTTGTGACCATCAGTGACACCACATTTATCAGCAGTTTTGCTGATGTATATTTCATATTTTTGATGTTTAGTTCATTGAGTATCTATAGGAGCAGAACTAAAATTCGCGTGAAATCACAGCCGTGCCGAATGGTAAAAGTAACTTCTCTTTCAGGAAAGTATAGGTTATGAAATAGGTATTGGTATAGTTTGGCACAAAGTTACTGTATCAGATACAAAATGACTCTTAGTCACAAGGTAAAAGTAACTACACATGTCATCTAACATCTAATTGTATACTGTCTTATAATTTGTATTCAAGATTTGCATAGGATTTTAAAATTTGATTGTTATGAAATATTTGACTGGTGTCAAGTTAAATGATATGCGCAACTACTTTTAATATCCGACATTGTCCTGAAACTTAGAACTCCGAATCGAATTCTTCCATGAATTTTAATATTACTATATCAGAGGAGAAAATATTAAGATATGGAAGCGATATTTAAAACTTCTTTGATGTTTTTGTGAAATTTTTTTAAAATTTTATTCTGAAATATGTTCTTAAAATATCTTAGTTCTTCTATCTAGATAAATTTATAATTGGATTAAAACAATTTCGTTTGTCCTTGTAGAGAAAATTCATAGAGAAAATGGAGCGATAAACTCAATTCAACTTGTTCTTAACTGTTTTAGGGAAACTATTATTTTTGCAGAAAGAACTATACAATGAGATTTCATGTATTATTTATAAACTTATTGTATTGGTTATAAAGTGACGTCATATTTTTCAGTCAATTTCTCCCATTATATATTTTATACAATATTCCTTTAGGATGACAAAAAAAGTTACTTGCAATAATTTTTTTATCTTTTGTTTTTCTGAAATTTGAGATTGAAATTGACTTTGAATCAGAATAAGGCTCCAAATTCACTATTACAAAGCCAAAAAGAAAAATGAGTTGTTTATAGAAATATCATATTTTTGGATGAATGTGTAAGGCTCTTTAATTCATTTATTCTCAATGTTTGAATACGTAAGGCTCTTTAATTTATTAATTCTCAATGTTTCAGCATATCTATGTTTGATTAATTCGGTAGTTTTTTATTTGAATTCTTTAATAATTCGAATTTTTTTCAAATCTATTCAATTTCCAATTATTATAATGTTAAATTATAGTCTGCAAATCGAATTTATTTTGGTTAATCCACAATCAAACTAAAAAAAAAAAAAGAGAAATTATTTGTATATCTGAATTGTTTTCGGTGGCAAAATAGATCCGTACATAATGTCCTCAATAAAAAAATTTTCAATGTCATTAATTCACTCGAGGATGGACTAAGTATTCAGTAAAAAAAGCAATCAATAATTTTTTTACACTTTTAAAAATCTTAGCCCATTGCGTGAGAAAACTTCTTTGCATATTTTGAAAGTTTCATTGTCTATTTGTTGCATCGCATGCTGGTTATTCATTAATATTTTTAAAACAATTATTATTTATTTTTATTATTTTTTAAAAAAAGTTTTAAAAACTAATTATAGGTATCATCTCTTAATTTAATAACCATAAGCTAATTATTCCTGCCCCGCCTTAAGAACTGAACTGAATGATCTCGATGCCGTGACGTCATTGGCGATAACTATTGAGTCGTAGGGGGCATTACCAACCACGGTACAATCCCTCCCGTATAGGGCACGTCGCTCATCGGCAGTGGGTAGCCAACTCCACATCTTTATTATATCCAATCAGGATGGCAAGAACCAGTACCACACTGGAAGCTTTTCATTTCCGTATGTGAGGTCCCTCCCCAGCTGGACCACCTAATTAATTAAAATTGCTTATTGTTTATTCATTAATTATTATTCACACTGATATATTTTTTTAATTAATCTTTACTGCTAGTTTCACCTCAAAATTTATCGTGTTTTGCTGCTGTATTCATTTTTATACCCAGGTGTTCAGAAAAACCCGGACCAACAATTTTTAATATAACTTAATTAAAAATAAGTAAATTAACGAAATATAACAAATAATAATAAGAGTAAACTTTTACTAATTAATAAATTTAATTTGTTTCAAAATGGCCACATTTTGCAATTTTACAGAGGAAAAACACTAATTGAAATGTTCAGCAATGGACCGCAAGTCTTTTGCAATTCCATTCCCGTCGAAGCCATTGCTTTAGAGAGTCCAAACTTTTGCATATTTTAATGCAAGCCCTAGACTCCAAAATAGATCATACACTGTTATTATGGGATTCATATTCGACTAGTATAATACCCGTTTTCCTGATGATATCACGTCTGGAAAATGCACCTTGCACTACTCTTCAGTCTTTTTGGGCTTGTTTCCAACTTTATATTGCCAAAGTGCATTTTGGTCCACGGAAATTCAACGATTTCTAGAATGCCCCGCTGGTTGACTTTTTGGATTTATTTTAACTCCCTCATCCACAAAAACCAGAGATGTTTTGCCGCTTGCCCAAATTCCGCCCCAGACTATGACCGACTTTGGATTTTTGCGATGTACAACGCTTGCTGAAGTGCTTGTAACGTCTACAGACTAGATCATGTAGTTCTAAGAGTTATGAGCTTTTGTACGGTAAAGAGCTTCTCATTAGTGAAAAGGAATCTCTCACAATGCTGATTTGCTGTTTCAAATGTTTTCAGCGTCTTTGGAGCAGCACGAGTTTGTTTTCTTCAGGGAGAAGCTAAACTTTTTGGAACTTGTAAGGCTTCAGTCCAAGCTCTGTTTTTGCCATTCGTTGCATTGATCGGTCCTTTATTCCCAGTTCACGAGCGATCTTTCTCATGGAATCCTTCGAATTTCATTGAACTCGTTTTTTGATAATCTTACTGCTACTGAAAGTGTTCACCATAGGTTTTTGTTCACTTCCAGGATTTTGATCATCATTGCCAAGTTCTTTGTAACGATAGATTACATCAGACACTGTTTGCTGAGGCACATTAAGCAAACGAACGACTTCATACTGTTCGTTTTCCAAATCTAAAATAGCATATCTTTTGCTTAGCATTTGTTAAATGCAAAAATCACTACTTAAACTAAAAGGTACATTATAAAATATGTTATAATTGAAGTGGTAGACGAAAAGAAATGAACAAAAGTTAAAAAGAAATTAATTAACTTCTATTCTATGATGTAATAACTTTGTCCGAATTTTTTCCCCGCACCCTGTATATAAGTGAACTCTTATTTTATCCTCATCAGTTTCAAATTAGAAATCGGATGATTTCATAATTTTTGATAAATATTCAACTATTTTGATACCTATCTATATAAATATTTACCACTCTGAGACCTTTTCTCTAATAACTTTCTCACCATGAAATCCAGTTATTTCTGAAATTCTATTCGAAAAATATTCCTCACTTTTAAACAAAAACACACGAGCCTATTATAAATATTTGAGTCATGGTTAGATGGGTCCAAAGCAGTATTTTGCCTTTTCCTGTTCAAAAAGCCATCGCCATTAATTGAATTCACAGACTAATGAATCAAGTTCGTCGTCTGAAAAGTCAGACGCCAATATTCGCAAGCGGTGAATCAGACTGATGCATGACTTGTGACTATTCCTTATCGGCTTCCACCTAGACTCACTTTCTATAAAATGGAAGCATGTAAAAAAATATAGCTAGCTATAATAAGGCGCAATTTAAAACCGCACGCGTAATTTCACTTAATGAACTGACTCAAGCATTGTTTAGTTTAATAGCAGTATGATAAAACAAAGAATGAACGGAAATTATGCAGCCGATGTAGACGGATAAGCAGCTTTAGAAAAAAATTTAAATTTTTCTGTCTGCTCTTTATAGAATAATTTTCAAGATTCCCCCCTATTTAGTTATTTATTTCGCTATTATATTAAGATAAAATGCTGCATCAATTTATTTAAAATTCGATTTTCGTATGCTTTTCTTTGAGTTGCTTCAAGCTTGTAAAGTTGAAATTTTGTAATCGATTTTCACTCATTTCCCGGTGTACTAGAGATTTACAACTTCGCTCATTTGTGTATTATACATAAAAGTGAACTATTTTAATATTTTAAAATCTTAATTATCAGCTAATAGATCGATACAATTAAATTTTGATTCCATATCTGTGGCTGATAGCGAACTTATGTTAAAAAATATTGCAAGGTTCCATAATGTTTTAATAACGAATTGTAAATCAAAAATTAAAAAACTAATTAAGATATTTTATTTTTACGCTTTAATGTACTAGTAAAACTACTATTAAAAGCGTTTTTTTTTTAAATTTAAGCGTTTTTTTAATCGTTTGGTCTTCTATTATGTGATATTAAAACAAAAATATTTAATCGTTTGTTTTCACCATTAGTACTCGATTCATTTAATCGTTTGCTTTGTTCTCATTGGATTGTTTAAACTTTTCTTGTTAAGTAGTTCATTTGCTTTATTTTTGAAATCATAGTGATCTGCTGAACATTTCAGCAGTATGTTTTGAAATGATATTTAGGTTAAAGACCGACAGCTTTATGGGTCAATTTTTATGGATATAGATAAATTGATCAATTTACCAATTAGATAATATTAAATAATTCCGTAGTTTTTGAAAGAAGAAAGCCCAGTAGAGACAAACTTCCTGACATCTTTTAATTTTCAAAAAAATTATGAGGAAACTTTCACTATCCAAAATATCAGTTGCAAGATTAATTTGAAACTTAAAAATCTTTGATATTCAAAGCTTGTTAGGGCTATTTTTTACATTTTTTTTTTAACTTGACTTGTTTTATGTTTGTAAATATGGAATTTTGTTATCGATTTAACATGTACTTCTTAATGTGTTAGAAATTTAAAATTTTGTATACTCATGAATTTACAATGACAAACATTATTTTAATATTTTTAGAATTGAATTATTACTTAATCGGTAATTTTTTAAGTTTTAATTTCATACTTGTGGCATCACCTGATAACGAACTCGAGAAAAATTTATTTAGAGATTTCATAATATTTATAATAAATTATAAATTAAAGACTAAAATGTAGAAAATAACTTTTTAAAAATTTCTTCTCTTTTAGCACACTAAAAAAAGTGTTTGTTTTAAAAACTGATTTTATTCAATTAAAAAAAATTGCCTATCATTTCTAAATTAATAGAATTTTTTAAAACATTTTTAGGGATTATCTTGAAAGCGTTTGGGAATTATATAGATTTCCGATTACTGTCATGCAGGCTGATGTATACTTCTTTTTGTTAAACTTTTATGATACACGAATTATTGATTTGTTATATTGAAGCCAAATTTTCAGATTTCTCGAGGGATATTTTATAAGTGGCTTTTGAATAAGGGTGGTCAGATGACGAAAGCAACACACCGCACTGGATCATCGAATATTCACGCCATTCCAAAAACAAAACATTTGACCCACAACGGCAAATATTGCATGAATTGGGATCCTTTGGTAGAATCAGATTTCTAAGAAAATACCCTCCGCTGAGACTATAAAGACAAACCACCGCAACTCGTTGATATATATAAGAATCAATATGTATTTGATGATTCACTGAACAATTAATTTTTATTAGAAAATCTATTCATTTGTTTCCTTACAACAGTCTGGAAGTTTTGAATATTATTTTCTAGTAATATACAGAAAGAAAGTGCAATAATCATTAAAAAATTTGATCTCGAGATTTTGCTGAATCCTCACGTTTTCACCACTTTGAATAGTGATGTCTACCGATCTGTGAATGCGATTACTAAAAATGTAACAAATTAGACGAATACAACTTGATATGTGGTCTTTACAGAACTCAGTACATACAATCATCCACCAATGTCTGTAACGCGGAGTGCAGATTTTAAAATATTCCCACACTTTTGATCTGCGTCATTATCAAATGCGAAATTCCAACCTCTGTTTTGGAGTCTATCATCTGATCTGAATCTGGAGTCTATCAAAAGATTTATCGGTGTGTAAATAAAAGTAAGCATGAATAAAAATTAGTTATAGGATCATAAACTACACGTTTTACGTGTATTTTTTTTATACTGGATTGTAGCAAAGATCAATGAGCTGAGTTCTGCAATTATTATTATTATTATTATTTACTGATTCATTATATTCACGGAACAATTGGAAGATGTTTCTATCATTTTCTTTTATTTGGAAACGCATTTTTTCTGTTGGTGGGTCACTATTTGTTTCAATCAGATTTTAATGATTAGGTTTAATTTGAATATTCGAGAATATTATGGATAGAGAGGATCTCACTAACTTCCGAAACAAAAGTTAGCGCGCGAGAGAATGCGATATGGAGGGCGTGAAAAAAAATCCAAATGACTTCAGCATATAAATGGATTTCGTTCAAAATTTGAAGAAAATTTATAAAATAATATTAAAACATCTTACAAATTTTCATTTATATTGCTTAAAGTGTTTTTATATTATGCTTACAAACTGTGCAACCAGACAGACAATCATGAATCCAAAAGTGTGTTTTTCGAACTCGGAGGGCTCTGAAACGTGAAGATTCGTCACATTCTAGATTTCTAATTTTTTGAAGATTATAATATCTCTTCTTTGTATACTTCGCATTTCAGAAAGTAAAAAAAAAAAAAAAAAAATCCTCAGATTTGAACCTGAAATCCAAAACATTGAAGCATGAGACTGTCTCAAGCTTGAATCTTCTGTCTTGTGTTCGTCTCGCATGATTGTATCCGTCGCTGCATTAATTATGCAATGCATCACGTAGTTTACAGAAAGAATGCCAGAATGAAAATAATATCAAGTAAATAAAAAAAGAAAACTCAATTAGTACGTTGAAATTATTAACCATAGAAAGCAAACTTTGTTATCATAGCCTTAACATTAATGAAAGACGTGAATAAAAGTTTTGAAGAAACAATAAAATTGGTTGGAGTTTCATTGCAATTATAAAATGCATTTTTATAAATTGTATTTAAAAAATTCGAAAAGTAATTAAAATCAGAAAAAAGTTCATGGGAAGAAAATTAGTAAAAAAAAATCTATACATTTATAAGTGGTTTAAGAGTGATATTTGTATGTAGTAATAAACTCCAAGGTTATTTAGGAAAAACTATAAAACTTCAATCAATTTTAATTTATTGAAATTTTGAAAAATTGTTTTTTATTAAACATCTACCACCCTAAAAGAAACTACTAGCTGAATTTGATAGCACTCACTTTAATCTATTCTATGCGATTTTTGCATTATATAATTTTCATAAAAAATGCAAACTCATAAGTATAATTATAACAAAAAAAGCGCAGTGGTAAAATTCGAAGCATTTTGAAAATATTGTTTATTAAATTAAAATTTAAAAATTACTTGGTGATATTCAGTGAATAATGCAGCATTATACACATATATATATTTTTTTAAATCACATTCGAGTTTTGCATATTATTGGAAGAATTTCTGCAAGGACTCAACCACATGTCCAGATCTGCTCTGTCGAGTCATATGCTTGTATTCTCCAGGTCTTAGGTCGTTGTTTTTCACCTACCAAGTTCTGATGCAATTGATTTATCTTCTTGAATTTTCCAGAACACTTTCTGGTTAAAGCTGCATCTGTTAAACTTCCCGGTCAAATCGCATATGTATAGCAGGATTTACGCATTTTCCTCAGTTTATTCTCATAAATTTTTCTGCTTTTAAAGTGAAAAAGAATGTCGATGAAAGAAATGGAGCATTCCTCCTACAAGAGAGCTTTCTGATCTCGGCTTCTGAACTTACTCGAGTTTACGTAACCGAGATCAGAAAGCTCTGTAACCAGATGAGAAACTGTGATAAAGTAGTTGTATATATTTATTCATGTTTCACATGTCTTCCAGAGAATTATAAGATTTAAAATCCAGTGAAAATTTTTAAGAATTTAAACTTACTTGTTTCTTGTTTTTGTAATAGAATTTAATAGTCGTATTTCAGCTATTTCCTGATGATTTAGATCTCTAATATTTGATATGAATGTATGTTAAAGGACTACCATACAATAATTTAGCTTACTTTGTAGCTAATCATCAAATAAGCGATATATTTTAAATAAATTTCGAGAATGAAAGAGAGCGCCTGAAAATAAAATTGCTCGACATTTCGAAATTTGGTTTAACATCCATTATAATCTAATATTCATCCATGTAATTATGAATATTAAATAAAAAAATTTCAGCCCATTTTTACTTTGAATTTCATTTTTAAAATAATGGAGTTTCAATACTAAATAAATAGATCAGTAATACGGTAACGGTTTTTATGCACCAAAAAACACAACGGATTATTAGCTACTCATTTCGTTTGTTATATAACATTATTCAATAAGGTTTGTTTGCAAGGATCGATTTGTGTTAACACCTCACTCTCCAAACTTCCATATCACATCATCGCATGAATATGTCTACATAATTAGTTTATGGATTCTGTGTATTTCTTTAGCGCAATCATACATTATCCTCTTTAATTCACGTTTCATTCCAAGATACAATGGTTAATAGGGTTAAATAAAACCGATTAATAGGGAAAACATCAATAAGGAATACTTCAGCGAAATATATTCAATTAACGAAAGCATGTATCACCTCAGAGTACTACCATAGAAGAATTTTCTCGTATATCCTCTCTTAAAAAATGTACTTTTGTGTTATAAACCAATTGCTACTGTCGAGCAATAATTACGAAAGAGACAATTGATGTTAATCGATTAATCGCGAGGATGCGGTTCATACGCAAGCACCAGAACACCGAAAATGTATTTTGGATGTGTGTTTTTTCTGACCGATTGAATTAAAATTTGTTATAGTACCACAATTGTAGTCCCAAAATCGTATAACAAATTTCATATATATAGGTCATTGTGTTTTTAAGTTATCGTGTGAAAGAACAAACTGACATATGATTGGATTTTATTCTAAATCTGATGTGAATATACACTTTAGATGTTAAATCTGCGAAGCAAATTTTATCCATTTAGCTCTGTTCGCTTTGCAGTTATCATATTAACTTATATTCGAATAGCAGACAGACAGATTTCTGAATGGATTTCGTTCAAAATTTATTAGAAATCTACAAATGCGTTGTAAAGACCATATACCAAATTTTATCCACCAATCCAAAGACCATATCCAATTTTATCCAATCTTAAAGCGATTTGGATTATCGTGTTACATACCGACAGATATAATTCCAAAACCGTGTTTTTCGGATTCAGAAAACTCTGAAAAGTGGAGATTCGTCAAAATTTTTCTTTTGAATTTTTTGACGATTACAATACTTTTGTAATTGCTTTGATTATTTGTAATATTACTTTCCGTATATTTCGTTTACGAGAAAGTAAAAGAGCCACGCTTTGTGAGAAAATTCGTCGAACTACATCTTACCGTCATCTGTTGACATAATAAATATGAATAATGAAGGTAGGACACCAAAATGTTCTCAGCAGCAGCAGCGAACTCACCAGTTGAATGGAGAAAAACGGAAAACGAAGCAAAAAAAAAAAAAAAAAAAAAAAAAGGAAACACAAACGTTTTCTGAAAAAAGAATCTAAAAGTCACATATATAATCCTTTTAAATGCTGTATGATTTATCTGTGTTTTGAGAATTTTTTGAAGAGCTTTCTTGATACTATGTTGGAGGAAAAAAACTCTCTCTATGATGCATTAAAGCAGTAAAATATCAAGAATTGTTCATGACATAAGCGAGGCAACAAATGCGTATTATTATAGATACAGAGGAACCTAAATTGGTTATAGATTTATTTAAACATAAGAAGAAATAAAATATAAATTTTTATATATTTTGGTCCGTAGAATGTAGTTTCCATTAAAAATCTATGCATACATTTCCGTATCGAACTAACTGAATTCGGCACAAAAATCTGTGGTAAATTGATGTTCGTTTAAAAAACAATTCAGGTGACGGAACACCGCACTCGAGCAAATTAAGTTCCTTAATCGATTACTCACTTTTAATTTCATATCGAATTCATTCGAGTAATCAAATATCGCTTTTACTGTTTCATTGTCAACATGCCAGTATATTTACCATCATTTTGTTTTTTGAATTGTAAGAGATGTCGATTTTTTATCTCTGTAAATAAATAATCGTGCTGAGAAGCTACATAGACTTTAAAAATATCTTGGGACTCCAGAATGAATTAATTGAATTACTAATAAAAGTCTATGGTAAATTAATGATCATTTAATGAATAATCCAGGGAACGTACCAGATAATTGGACAAATTAAACTTTTTCATTGATTACCCGCTTTGATCTAATTTGTAAGTGATCCATCTTTTATTCTGTTTAATTTTCAGCGTACGAGAATAATTAGCCTTATTCCGTTTTCGGAATTGAAAATAAGATTAGACTTCTACGGATATAAATGTACAGAGTACAAATTTTTCTTATATATCTGATGCGTTTAAAGGCGTAGAAAAAAACTGATAATCCTTTCAAATCTGATATTCTTAACCGGAATTGTTTGTTTAATAATTATCAATTTCCGATCCATTTTTTTTCAGGGAAATTCCAGCTGAATAATCTCAGTTGGATGAATAGCATTACAAGTAATACACAGCGTGATAGATACGATGAGGTTAAGAAGAATACAATAGCAACACCAATCCTCTGGATATCTTAATTTAAGTGTTCGAAGGACTTACCGTTTGAAATGATGTACGCTTCGCATGAATTTATTCATTCAACTCTGTTGTTTGGCTTCTGTAAATCTGAATTACACTAAACCTGTTATGTACTTGTTATTCAAAATATCTCTTACTTTCTTTCAAATATAATACTGATAAAGAGCTACCTGTAACCCCTCCCCCCCTTGCCTTAAGACCCATATTATGTTACAATACGTTTTTTTTTTTTTTCTCCTTACAACCATGCCCATTCTTAAAGTTTGTCTGCTGATTTTAGAAGTACCCTGCATTTTTTTTGGATGTTCTCAGAATGAATGAATTAAATTCTCCTTAAAAATCTGTGGCAAACTTTTAAACAAAAACGTGTTTGAATGGAATTCATCCCTTTAATCAGTCACACACTCTAATCTAACACCGAATTCGTAAGTAATTCCATTTCTTTTCTGCTATTTAAATTGTCAGCTTACAAGTATAGTTGCCCTTATTCTGTTTCCAGAATTGAAAGAGGTGTGGATTTTTTACTTCTAGAAGAAAAGTGGGAATGAATTCTTTAATGAATCATCCCATTTGTGGGGGAAAAAATTTTCTGCCAAACTTTTTTGTTCCCATCCATCTTATTTCAGAACTTTTCTCTGCCATGCAATGTGAAAAGGTTAGACAGAATGCAAGTTTTCGAGAAAAACACGGGAACACGTTGGGGATTAAAGAAAAAGATTTTGCTTTACGAGAGAGAATAAATAAATCTTTTTTGGAAGTAGAATGTCAGAGTTTTTTGCCATGTTACGTGTTAGAATCGTTCTTTTGTGCGTATCTTTGATTGATTCGCACTTGTGGAAATATAACTGGGAAGATTTATACAAGTTTCTACTTTGGTATAAGCTTGTACAGTAGAACAAAGAATTGGTTCTTAACATTGCAGGGATATTTTTCAGTATTTGTAAGGAAATTGATTTGTGGAAATTGATTGATAAGGAGATTTGCCTTGTCATTTAATGAAGAAAATTGAGTATGCATTTCCTACTTCTTCCTTTCATTCAACTGAATCTAACATTTAATATTGAGCTGCAGTTTTATAGTCACAACTAAACGCCAAATTTCATTCACATAGCTTGCCGAGTTTTTGAGTTTTCTTGTTCAAATACACTCGGGCAGACTATTCAACAGACAGTCAATCCATTGGCCAATAGGATTAAAAATCTGATACAATTATGATATACACAGGAATTTACATACATTAACAGATTGACAGTTGTGTTGTAAGGGGGAAACAAAAGGAATACACATGTCCACGATGTCTATCTTAGGAGACACCACAGAGGCAAATAATTAGCGCATATTCAACCCTTTTTTAAGTCAAATTTGACAGAGGTTCAAAAATGTAATCCATTTTCTATAATATAATCCATATTCTAAAAAATAATCCATATAATCCATTTTATCCATATAATATTTTCTCTTGCCATATTATTGATGATTGTAGAGGGCGAAAGAATCATATTACAAATTGAGCGTTACTCAACTTCGCAGTGAATTTATAGACAGATAGTGAACCCTTCGGCGGATTTGACTCAACATTTAACACAGATCTACATGTATGGTGACTGAACAATATGCTATAGTTTCTATTATCATGTTCACATCCACTTGGACAGATCAGCAGACTTTCTGTAGGTGAATTTCTTTTCTATTTAATAAAAATTTTAATTGCTAATATATCTCTTTCGACACAGCGCCACCTATCGGTAACTGCATGATTTTCCCTTGAACGGACGTACAGTCCTAATCGTCCTATGTAAATTGTTTATTTTCTGTTTTATGAGTAATTAATGCTTGTAATTTTTTGTGATAAAAAGTGAAATTTATATTTAATTATTGTTTCCTTTTTCCTTAAATAGTAAAAACTTATTCCATTTACAAATTGTTTTATTCATAGACAGACAGACATAATTTTTTTTTTTTTTTTTGTCGAAATCATAGAGGAAATGTGTAGATCCATGAAAATTTCGAAAACGAATTTCTTGACGATCAACTTAATTTCTTTTAGCTTTTTTTTTGCCCAAAATATAAAAAATAAACCTTAGGACAATTGCCAATTCTCTAAAGTTTCAGCTCAAAACTTATTTCAATTCATCAGTAATTCTCACTATAAAACATTGTCTTAAAAGTTTATCATATCAATGGAATTTTTTTTTCATTTGTTTACAGGATAAATAACTGATATAAACTTACCTTTATATTTCATTTTTTCATATCCGAAGTATACGAAGAGGAAGTAGTCCTATGTTCAAAAAAAAAAATCCAGCCTCTAGATTTTGCATGTTTTACCACTCCAAGATTCCGAAAAACCCATTTTGGAATTATGTATATCTGTCTACGAACACATTAACTGAAAAGCGGAACAAAATATATGAAAAAAAATTTCGTATTTCATCCTAACACCGTAACTGTTGATTTAGGTCGAAAGTTTAACAAAATCCTACAATGGACAGCTTGTCTGTATATCTATTCGTGTGGAATGAACACGGTAACTGAAAAATTCTTCGAGATCCATGGAGGAAATCTGTCAACGGGTAGCTTGTATGTTTATCCATCTGTTTTCATTGAACATGGTAACTGAAAACATTCCCTGGTGAAGGAAATTTTTGTGCATAGTTTTTTTCAACAATTGTAATTCCGTATGAAATTTTAAACCATATCCACTAACCGGTTGATTTCCCTACTGTCTGTCTATTAATGAGTATGCGAATGAAATCATTAAAAAACGAACATTATATGCAAATGTCAAAGAAAATAATTCCCAAATACATACTCGATTCGCTTCACTATACATTGAAGCTAAACTCAAAACATGTCATATTAATCATATGGAGAACAATGTCTCTGATTTTATAATATTCAAAATCTTGTACGCATACATAGTACATATATTACGGTAAATGTTATTAATCCTGTGATTATATATAATTACCGGTGATTATTCATAATCACCACTCAACGTATTGGTGATTATGAATAATCACCGATAATTATACATAATCACAAGATTAATAACATTTACCGTAGCACATATATTCATCACCCATCATGATAATTCAGTTATTCGTTTTTACTTATATTTCACCTCTCCAAAGAAATCAAATCAATTTTAAAAACAGATTATTCAAATTCTTTTGAAATCTTCTCTTTGACTTATAAATTCTTAAGATTTATTGAATATTTAAAGTCTTCAAGAATTTAATAATAAAATTATGGTTTTTCGAGTAGAATTTTATAAATCAAAAATGACAAAGAGTGATCATTGTATGAATTGCCGCTTTGATGCTACAGTCTTTCTAAGCGCTATAATTGATTATAAAATAAATGTTTTACCCTTTGACTACGGGTGTTATCACCAAACACAATTTAAATAAAAGTCATTGTATGGAAATGTGTATGAATATTCCACATCTTTTCAGAAATTATAGAATCGATTTCAATCAAACTTGAAACACATGTTTTTTATTGGTCGTCTAAAAGTACTGTAGGGGAACACCAACCCTAACCCATTCTTTCAGATTAGGGAGGAGGGAATATTTTGTATACATGAAACAATGAGTAGAAATGGATCGTTTGAAATGATTGGGCTCATTTTGATTAAATCTGATGAACGTATATTTCTCATTCATCTCTAAATATATAGTATATATATCAACTTTAATCTATTTCTTTTGTGTCGGTTTGGAGGGCAGAATAATTTTAAAACATTTGGCAAATGGTCCACACGGCATGAAATTTTATACGGCTGTATCTAATTTTAATGAGATTTGGTACTCATGTTTTTATTAGTCAACTAAAAATACTAAGTTACTTATATAATGAACATTTTCCTGTCTACCACAAAGCTTTGACAAGAATAAAATCGAAAAATTCTAAGTACTTTGATAATTGAAAATTAAGTTAATAGGGGTTTGAAATTCTTGCTTCACTTTAAGGAAAATATTAAATTAAGGCATTAAATACCAAAAGTAACTGAATTTTTTTTTTTTTTTTTTGTGATTTAAATATAAATGTGCTAAAAGTTACAAAAATGTTAATAAATAAAATATTTTTAAAAGATAGTAGTAAAATCATGGGTAAAAACCATGCAGAAACTTGAGATTTTGAATGAAATTTTCGCTCGTCTAGGTAATATTTTATTTCATTCCGGTTAGTGTTAGCTGGAAAAGAAAAAAAAAAAAAAAAAAAAAAAAAAAAAAGGGTTTTGACATATTGCCGAAAAAGTTTTCGTACGTCGCTCTTTAGATAACAACACAAGCAATGCATTTCTGTTAATATGTTTTTTTTTAAATTTCGTGTTTTGATAAATGAATGAATACAGCACACAATTTTAAATATATTACCCAATGTTGTGAAATATTATACAATTGTACAATTTTATACAATAGCGTGAATACTGTGCAATGTGTGTGTGTAATCGAATTTGGAACCTGCAGTCCTAAGCCGAGACTTTTATCTGGATACTTCACTAGTTTTCTCTCTGTAGGATAATTCCAACATCAGTTCGTTGCATTTTTCCCATTAGCAAAGAACAGAATCCTTTTAGTAGTAACTGAATGAGTAAAAATTGTGAATAAAAAGTTCCATTTAAAGATCTGGGACTAAATTTAAATAATAATAAAAGTTCTCTGAAACAAAACAAACAAAAATACATTTAACGGAAATAACAGGAAAATGAGGAATGTATTCCGAATCCTCAGACAGACAGCATCTATTATTCCTTAGCTATACATTACAGAAAGACGAATTGTCAGGGAATAAAGATACAGAATTTCTTGCTTTATATTACCATTAAGGCCAGTGCCATTTATTTATCAAAGACTGTCATTATGCTCCTATTTCTTAAGGGATAGATATCCTTTATAAAATTGCATTGCAATACACCCGCAGCCTATGCTTAAAACCTCCGCTCTACAAAAGAATAACTGGAAACTACCCATCGCGAGTCGAATCGATTGTAGATTCTTGCATCGATGACAAGAGAATCGCAATCGATATTCCGAGACAAAAGAGAGGGAGAATTCCACCTGGACCATCTGGCCTCATTGAGTCGTCTGTCATCGATCCAGCCAGTGATGCCACGACGCTGTCTAGGACCTCTCTGACCTTGAAAACACTTCTTTCGCCGAGAAAAGAATCGATGAGTGCATTAACGGAAGAATTCTGTGTTCCGCCACATTCTCTGACAGCGTTCGCTCGCACTCCCTGGACTGTTGTGGAAGACTATTTAAGGAATCGCGGATTTGTTTTTGTCTGCGATAGGAATTTTATTGAGATTGTCTGGATCACCGCATCTATTGTCGCCAATAAGCATTTGTTCTAATTAAGTTAGACTACGGAAAAATAAGACTTTTATCAAGAAGTTTTCGGTGCTGGGTTATAAATCATATCTTATTTTTTAAAGTGTTTTCGGATATCCCGATGAGGTTTAATATTGGAAATTTATGAAGTTAGATTATTTACAGTGTTACCTGTCTTTTACAATTTAAAAACAAAAACAGGGAAATAATCACATTTATTTGGCAGTTTGAAAATAAACTGACAAAACATTTAAGCATGGGCGTCTTTCGACCGAGTCTGTTATAGTACTTCCTATTTAAAAAAGAATTCACATTTAAGCCAATTGTAAACAAAAAAGTTAAAATAAAGAAAAAATACAAAATCTTTTGAACACAATTCAAATGCTTTATGATCGTAAAATTGGACATTTTTTTCTCAAATTGTAAAGAAGTATTTGATTTTTTTAAAATATCAAAATGTAAAAGATAATTATTAGGGATATTAGGATAACGTTCTAACATTTAAACGATGCTTGGTTTAATTTCAATGAGTTCGAGTACACAGTCTTTGTGAATTAAATTAATATATAAAATTAAAATAATCAGAAAACATCGACCAAAAAATTTATTGAAATTTCTAGGTCGCTAGGCAGTTGCCTATTTGATTATGCGATTTTGTGAATAACAGTGTAAATTGGGAGAATGTGGCAATCACGGAAGATCGCTTACATTGACACACTAACTTAATTGGAGAGGAGCAAAAAAAAGTTTTATCAAAGATGGAAAACGGTTAGGCAAGAGAGTAAATGCGGGTTAGTATGGTACTAATACATACAAAACAATTTTTTTGATTAGATGGGCTGTTAAAAATGCAAGAAGCAGATATGACTATGCTGTGTCCATCACTTGGTTAGATGTCAACCTTCAAACTATACACGTTAAAAATACAATGCTATAGTCAATGTGCAGAAATGAACAAAGAAAAATGATATTAACTAAATCAACACTGATAGGCCCTAAACGCCCATCTATAAAACTATGGTGGGTACCCGAGATATCTGGATATCATTGTGAAATACAACATTTCGTTAAGTGTGATTGATTGAATATCTGTGGAGCGTGCTTTGCTCTTTACAGACGCTCGCCCAAATGTATTTGTGAGGTAAGTTTTCTGAGATCTCTCAAAGAATGTTAGAGTATATATTTGCTTAAAAGCCGTTAGTTAAATGGTTTCCTCTTTTGTATACCAACCCCTTAAGAATAGGGGTTATTATTGGGTTTTTTTTTGAGTGGGTAGATATTTTTTTATATTAAAAAAAACTGGCGTTCTAGAAATCTATGGTATCTAAATTCGACTGATCTTATGAATGAGAGACTTCATCCTTTTATAATCTGTCCTACCATTAAAGTGAATTGCACTATCTGTTAGAAAAAGTTTGCTTTAAGATCAACACCGATTGCTTTTATTTTTTCACAGAAATGATTTCCTTTAATATTTCTACTGTTACTAGGCCACAATGATCTAATGGTAAGGTATCGACTCCAGGTTCGAACCTCGATTCGACTAAATACCCGTCTTGAATGCAGGCTTGATACAGGTTAGTCTGACGTTATGGGACAAAGAGTCGTCCGGTGGCGTGGTGTGAAAGTGTGGAAATGGGCTACCATCTCTAGTGCCGTCATCCGACCAGTGTTCAAAATTACGGTCGTAAAATAAACCTAGTGGTGGTTACAAACGGATCGTTAATTTAACTAATTCTCATCATGTGATCATCATTAATCTAACCTTATCATTATGTTTCCATACAAATTTTTCTTACTTTATCATTTTCTTGATATTTTAAACTTGGTACATTATAAAGTAAATTAAAGGATTTATCATGCTATTTATAAATTTTGTGGACTTGGGGAATGTAGAAGCTAAATTTGATTAAATTTTATAATTTCGAAAAAGTTTCTGATCTGCTCAGAAGATAGATGTGGAGCCCATCAGTCCTCGGGACCTCTATAATATGTCTAGATGCAGAGGCGGATTATGCCTTCTTGGGATCCTTTGCTAAACAACTTCTCGGGGCCCCTTTTTCCCTACCTAACTCTGAAAAACCAGATTTTTTTTTTCAATTTCAATTTAATCTTATATAAATAGTTTTAAGTAGCAAATTTTGACAAACTGAAATAGCAAAATATTTAATTCCGGTCAACCTTCAAAAAAAGTTGGTATCAATGTATCGAGTATAATAAAATAGACAATTAAGATTTCAAAGTAATTTTAAATAAAATAGTAAAAAAAAAATTACCAAAAATACCAAACTTTTTTAACACAATTCTAATAATTAAATATCAGATCCGGAAACTTTTTTAAATAATAAAATATCATGTTGTAGACCATTCTGAGTTTAGTTTAGTATATTTATATTGAAAGCAACACTAGAGCTATTTAGGGACGAACTTCGCAATTTTGAACTCCGGTCAGGTGGCGAGGATACTTGAACTGGCACTCCTTCTCCAAACTTCCACACTATACCAATGCTTGCCCTGAAATCAGAGAAAATATTCTGGAATTGTGTCTGTCTATTTGTAAACAAAATGATTCAAAAACAGAATTATCTAGAATTATGGAATTTAGTATTTTTACTTTAAACACTAAAATTGTTTTCTTAAATTTTATTGATATATCAATATTTTAATAAAATTTTAGGCGAAATTTGTCAAAGAGGAGTCTGTCCGTCCATACGTATGTATATGGACATCATTATGTAAAATGCTAGGAGGATGAAATCTGGAATACTCTTCTATAGTTAGAATTTAAATCTGTATCGATTTCTGGATCCAATTGATCTACAATTAAATGTCCAAAACGTATAGTTGTTTCTCTTCACACTGTTGAAACACACAAAATGTACCATTATCATATTAGAATAAGATAATGCTGAAGCCAGAATACTCTTGTTTTTTTTCAATAGTTAAAATGTTTTGAGTTTTTTTTTAAATCCAAATTTTAGAGATTGTTAAACTTACCTTAATGTATTATAGCAGAAAAAAATGAGGGTTAGTATAATTCACCAGCTTTCCGAGAATCTTTCAAATAACGGTATTTTCAGAACAAGAACCCCAAATATTCAAGTTCTTTTGCAGTGCTTCAACAATCTAGTCAAATATAATCTCACTGAAATTCAAATTTTAGAGGAATAAATTCCTCATTCGAGATTTGTCACATTGTTATTAATATTCAAATTCCTAACATGAGATTTGTCGTATTGTTATTAATTTTCAAATTCCTAACATGAGACTATATTGTTGTTAAATATTCAAAATCCTCGTACGAGATTAGTCACATTGTTGTTAAATATTCAAATTCCTCATGCAGGTTTGTCATATTGTTGTTAAATATTCAAATTCCACATACGAGATTTGTCATATTTTTGATAAATATTCAAATTCCTCATACGAGATTTGTCATATTTTTGATAAATATTCAAATTCCTCATACGAGATTTGTCATATTGTTGTTAAATATTCAAATTCCTCATACGAGATTTGATATATTGTTGTTAAATATTCAAATTCCTCTTACAAGAATTGTCATATTGTTGTTAAATATTCAAATTCCTCATAAGAGATTTGTCATATCGTTGTTAAATATTCTGATGTGGAAGAATTTTTACCCAACCTTATATTAATTGCAGCGTGTTACCCCGATACTGAAGGATATATTAAGAATGACTTACGGAACTGCATTAATATATTCTCATTAATAAAATTACTCAGCTGATCGGAAGTTGTGGTTGCATTGGAGTCATTGACTTTTCACATCCATCCATTCTGATTAGAGATAATGTTGAGTTCTCAGAACAGGAAACATGCTGCCATGTCGTTTCTGCAGTAATTCAGAAGAATTCGCGAACAGTTTGCAATAAATGGAATTATTTGTGTCCAAATATACATAAAAAAAATTCAGTTTCTTTAAGTTTTATTTAGCAAATCCTTATTTCCTTGCCTGTCATATTGCAGGTAAATTTATGATTCTCTGAGATATTTAGGGGATGAATGAATCACATCTATCATTTCGATAACTTCTTGAGATATTTTATTCTTTTTAATTTGAGCAAATACCTTTCTTCCTTCGGTGGGATTTTTTCCCTTGCTTTCTCGTTTACGAAGTTAAAAAGCCTTGGAATTGTTTAAAAATTCAACATGATATTTAGATGGACTTTATTTGTTTTAATAAGCAAAAGATTTCTTTCTTAATTTTTTTTTTGTTTATTTTCTCTCTAGAGAGCATATAAAGAGGGAAAATCTTATAATTCGTCTAAAAATTCGACACGAGATTTTGATGAATTTTATTCATTTTCATGCAGGTTGAAATTGTAATGTTTTTTTTTTAAATTTCTCGTTTATGAAGTATGAAATTGTCTGAAAAAAAGATACATAATTTCTCTATCTCTCTCTTTTTTTTTTGTGAAGTATAGGGAAAGTGTAGTAATCGTAAAAAATTTGGATTCGAGATTGTGACGAATTTCCGCATTTTAGACCTGGTTCGAAGCTCACATTTTTAGAAAATGTCCGCTCGTCCGTCTGTCTGTCTGTGACGACGATAACTCTCAAACGCAGTGAACTAAACGTTTGAAATTTGGGATACGGTCTTTACAGAAAATTTGCAGATTTCTATCATATTTTGAGTAAAATCTGTTTGAAGGAAAACCGTGTTCGAATATAAGCAAACATGATAATTACAAAATGATGAGAGCTATATAGATAAAATTCGGTACACAGATTTAACATCTATAGTGCAGACACTGTCAAATTTTGAGCCAAATCTAATTACGGATTGACTGTCTGTCGGTCTGTATTTTTAGAAATATGTAAATGCTATAATTCAAAAACGCAATGACTTAAATATATCAGATTTGGTATAGGATTTTGTGACTACAAGTGCAGTTTGGGATCAAGGTTGTTTTTTTCAATCGGCTGTGAAAAAGTGTCCAAAACAAATTCAAATATGTGGTACTATTAACGTATGCCAAAAATTGATCGCCAAATAACTCGCCAAGAATGGCATGATAAATTCATTAAAAATGCTATATTCACGCCAAAAGTTAATATTTCGTAACTATTGTATGCCAGTGCCATGTAAGACGTTCTCTGGCATGACTAGTTTATTAGAGAGTATGCGAGAAAGTTTTGGGGAAACCTGCCCACTAGTTTTAACTTGTTTTACTCCTCTGTACAAAGAAAAATTCGCCAAAAAAATTCTATATCAAAATTTTGATGTCTCCATGTTTTAAACTTTCAGAGTAAAAATTTAAAAAAAAAATAAAGAGTGTCAGAGAGAGAATCTGTCTATGAACGTTATATTTAGGGTTTGACGGTGAGAACCCGGTTTAAAAAAAAAACGGTTTTTTAAGTAAATTTATCACATTCGAAAACCGGTTTTCCTGAACTCCTGTATATTCCAATTCTTCAAAATAATAATAATAAATATATAAATAAATAAAATTGAATTTTATCGGTTGGGACCGATTCAGCAGCTGAAGGATTAAGGCGACGAGATGCGAATTTATTAACACGTGAAGGTATATTTGAATTTCTATTAAATGGACTAAAAAATTTGAACACTGAAATAAGTTTGAAATTATTATATGCTGTAGAAGAACAAATTAAGAAAAGAAGATAAGTAGAATTAGCAATTCTTTTGCTGTATTTGCAAAATCCACAAAACATTTCCAGTTTAGCGAAGAAATCTAGTGTACTTTCTTTAGCTTCAAAAACCGAAATTATGAAGTTATCTGGAAAGATATTGTCTAGAATATTTCCAAATTCTTATGTGGAAACCGATTCTGATAAAGAGCAAATCGAAGAAACTACTCAACAGAGTACTGCTTTTTTAAAAGAAGCCATGCAAAAATCAATTCATAAGTTTCTTGAAGACACTGAAGAAAAACTTACAAATCCAAAGACACTGAAAGCTGACTTTTCATTACTTGAGACAACGAATAAAAGAACAAAAATCTTAGATTTGTTATTTGATGCCCTGAAAACTGTAAAACCAAATTCAGAAGCTGATGAACGAGTATTTTCAATTTCAGGCAATACTGTGTCCAAAATAAGAACAAAGCCACCGTTCAGTCGATATTTTATGTTTTTTAAAATCCTACTTTCTTAGAAGAAATTAAAACGAGTGAAAACAATATAAATATTATTCAAAATTTTGTTTAAGTTTTCATTATTTTGTGCAAGTAATATATATATGCAATCTTTAATATATATATGCAATCTCTTTTTTTTACACACACACACACACACACTGACTTTGATATTGACTTCGTTTTTTGTTATTCCATATAACTTAGAGAAAATATTTTCCCTATTCTATTTTTTTGACAAAAATTCTAAAACCGGCTAAAACCGTTGAAATTTTATACATAGTCTTGAAATCAAAATTATTGATCTGTATTAAGTTTTGGAATTACTGATCAAAAGGAAAGGTCTATATTATGTTCTTGAATTTTTCCATTATACGAAGATGCTAAACAGAGATCATGTTAAACGCCGAGGAAAGAAAATTTCCACTAGTCCTGTTTAAGACGTTTAAAGAGCCATCTGGAGTACGAAGATGAGAAACAACTATATAACTTAATAGGTCCTTCATTTCTAAGGTTATGATATAATAAAATGTATTACACTGGTTAATGATCACGCTTCTGTGGCGTACCAACCAACCGTTACGATGTCGCATAAGGTACCTTTTAGTATTGCTTATTTATAAGAAAAACCACTTTTATGATGCAGGGTGGTCAGTCATTCATAGTTATGGACGGAAAGACATTTGACTCGAGACATTAAATTTAATGGCACCAAGCCCACATACACAGCAGATATTTGTAGAAATGTGCTAAGATTGTTCCAGTTTCGAATCCGAGACTTTCCCAAAGGCCACCGCAAACCACTTATTTTAGGAACTTAAGTTTATATACACTTAAGGAAAATGGAATAAGCAAGTGAAATGCAGGAGGAAGTTTATGCATCAAGTGATATCCATCAAACGCGGTCACTCTCCGCCATGCCAATGGAATGATGGCATTCCAAAATCTACTAATGCGAAAAATTGGTGAAATTTGGCATGACATGGACTAGTAGAATGGATACCAAAGTGTACTAATTTTTTTTTCTGTCTATTTTTACCTCGTCGTTTTGATTGGGCTGGAAAGCAGATACTTGGGGTTGATGGGGGGGGGGGTATTTGATGTGTATTTTGACACTGTATCAGCTTTCTTGTTCAGCCTAAATACATGGGCAAAAAATGGAATAGCACGGAATGCCACCACTCAATTGCTGTGGCGTTAAGTGATCATAAGTGACCGGCTTAAGATGACTGCTAATGGACTGAATCCCTTTATGATATATAATGTACAGTGCGAATTAAAAGTCTGGAGAAACTCAAAAACTAATACACATATGTCTAAAAATAGAAAGACGGTGTTTTGGACAGAAAAATTAGAAGTGAAAGATTAATTGTTGTCAGGGAATCAGAATTAGTATTGGTACAGTTTACAATTTTAACCGAAAAACTGGTTGTACAGTTGATGGTGCGATACGGTACACAAGATAAGATAATGAATTGAGCAATTAAATTTGATAGAAAGCTACAGTTTTAGTGCTATATATTAAATTTCTTCTCATTCGTTTAGCTTTTTGCATTTTAGATTTGCCATGATCAGAAATAAACAAACCTGATTTCAAGAATGGTTCCCAGGCTCGGAAATGTGGAGATAAAATCTTTAGAAAACATTTGCCTGCTTTGGAAATTTTTTTAGAAAAAAATTTTAAGATAGAAGAGTTTAATCAAAATTCTAGAAGTATAATTTTTTGACGATTATAATACTTTATTTTTATTTATTTTGTATAAGAGATAATAAAAATGCTATACACTGATGTCCACTTACTTTTGCTCTGCCACGGTCTTCAATTTTACAAAAGAAAAGCTTACTCAAATGGACTGGATGGATAACATAATGGGATTTTCTTCTTTATTTGTAATTTGAAATATAAGTAAACTTCTTTTTATACTGAAAAAGCTAACAGCTGCTCACGTTTCTACTTATCGGGTGATTTATTGTATAAACAATTTAAATAACCATTTGGTCTTTCGATTGTTGAATGGCTCATTCCATTATTCACATTCTATAGGAATCGTCTGCTTTGAATGTTGTCATTCTTTTTATATTCAAAATAACAGCTGCTAACGTTTCTTCTTCATTTTTTTTAGATTTTGTTCCAATAGTAAAATATTTAATGTGAATTTATTTAAAATTATTCGTATCTTAACGTAAAATGGTTATTTTTTAATTACTTTTAGAAGAAATCAAAACGAAAAGTTTAGCCTCACATTTTGATTTTAAAGATTTATACTATTATTCGAAATTTTTACTTTCTTGCCTCGTTCTCTTTCTTCTATAATGTACAGATGACTTATAGCAGAAACTTTTAATTCTCTGTTTTATTTCGAATGTAGTTCATACGCCTTATAAATTATTTCCGAATTAATTTTTTCACGAAAATTTTAGTGGAAACTATTTCCTTCATAATTTAGTTTTGAATATTGTTTTTTCAAATTCATTAGAATAAAAATTTTGGGTTTGAAGAAGGACGCTTGGTTACGCTCATCGTAATAGGAAATCTTGCTGTAGAGGACATGGATTATCAGGACAATTTATGTAAGCTCATATATGGCTCTGAATTATAATTATACATATTGCTGGAGTAATATTATCTTTTTAGATTACCCACTATCTTTTAGATTATCACTATTAATTTATATATTAATAGTGATATTAATACATGAAAAAATCGAAGCATATATTTGCGTTTCTAAACAACAAACAATAAGTAACTGATAATAAAAACCAGTGGGAGTGATCTTCCGAAATGTTTTCGGATGTTCTGTAATAAGTATGTTATTTTCTCGTCTCCAACATGAAATTATAGACTTTGAGTAAGACCGTGAAAAGCATGAATGCTCAGATTCTTATTTTCAGAGTTCCGTACATGAGCGTTTTGTGCTTCGTTCCATAGTAAAGAAAAATAGAATATGCATTTTGGTACACTGATTGGAACAAAAATTTGATGCAGAGCTACAATTTTCGTAGTAAGGTTGCGTAAAAAATTTATCTAAGATGTTGCGCTTTTGAATTTGACACAGATCTTTACTTCAGATACCAAATCTATGTACCAAGTTTTAATCACTAAACTCTTCATATTTTGTAATAATCGCGTTCACTTGCATTCAGACAGATAAACAAAGAAACTTATTGTCAATAGATTTCAATTAGAGTTTGACAGAAATCTATGAAGTTTATGCAAAGGCCATTTACCAAATTTCATTCGTTTAGCTCAAAGCCTTTTTGAGTTTTCGAGTTCACAGGCAGGCAGACAGATAAATTCTAAATATGTATTTTTCAGACTCAGGGAGATCTGAAACATGGAGATTCGTCTAAGTCTCAACTTCGAATTTTATGACAATTGCATTGCTTTCTCTTTGCATACTTCGTATACAAGACAGTAAAAAAATAATAAGAAGAAAATATTTATTTGTTTTATGCGTAATTATCACACTGCATAAGAATTATTGTTCGTTTGAGAATCTCGACATTAACCCTTTTGGACGTTTCCACTCAGCAGAGGAGCAATTCGCAATGAGATGAGCGAATTTTTGAAGTTCTTTGTTAGTCCTTGACTTTCGCCCCGTTAGATATGGTTAATTTTCTATTCTTCTTTTACACGGTCATTTCGACCAATATTATTTTATTTTGTTTCGAAACTTTTATATTTATTATTCATATGGCTAGTTCAATTTACGTATTATCTGCGGTTGCTATGTCAGCTAATTCACTGTTAATCGGAATTTGTTATATTCTAAAAAAAATGTAAATATCTCCGCTACCATCTTTTATATGACCCCTATTTTGGTGAAATCAAGGCCTCTTTTCAAATGTGTTTAGTTCCGGCAGGTTTCCGTATCTGAGAATGGACATTAGTTACAAATTTTTCGCTGAATTATAGAGGGGCGCCTTATATAAAAGTCCATTCTACTTAATTGCCAAAATACGGAGTTCGAATATTTTTTGAACGATTCTCTCTTAAGGTAATAAATATTGTCTATATGCAATTGTCTGTATGCAATTTAAAATGACCAAATCAAAAATAAAATGAATTCTTTTTACTGTTTTAAAATGCCATTGTGCAGGAGAAAAAATATGTATATCATGCATTATCAATATGCATATATTGCATACTGACAATATATTGATATGCGTGTTTTTTCCTATTACTGAGATGACATTTTAAAATAACAAGAATATATCAGCTCTTTTTTTCTTTTTCCACTTGATTTTTTCACTCAAATCTGCGTGCCGATTTTTTTTTTCGCCTTTGTCCAGATTTTAGCGAATACTGCAACATTGTTTCATTTTTCTGTGAATAAATGTTTCTTTTAAAGATTTTTGCTTCCATTGCCATATCCTGTCATTCTTCTAAAAGATTGAGAAAGAAAGAATTCTTCACGCTATTTTTTAATTAAAGAAAGTTTTGTAATTTTGCATTACTTTGCACTATATATATCCCTGTTTTAGAACTGTATGACTCCTTTCCTGAATTTTATTTTTTAAATAAAAATATTTATAAGAGGGGCAAAGAATAATCATGAAATAAATCTACACATGATAAATATAGTATGACTCTGACGAGTTGACGCCTGACCTTCGACCTCAGGCAGACGAGTGCATTTGCTGAGAGTAAAAAAAAGCATTTAAAGGAGAAAAGCTGGTGATGAAATAATACGGCTATAATAATAGCTTTTACGTTAAATTCAGCAGTTGTTTCTCCTGAATTTCCAATTGTTGGTATACCTTCAATTGCATATTAATAAGTAGCAAAATATATCCAGATCTGGCAAAATTTCATTTATGCCCGTCTCTAATTTATCAAAGTAGACTGTCTGCTGTCACGTTATTCTTACGTCACACGCTCTAATTCACCAGAACTAGATTATAATATTAAATTACATCATCTACGTGCATCCAAGTTATAAAGATGCATGGCTCCAATCCAGTTTGAATGGATAAAAGTCAATTTATTTATAAAGAGAAAAGATTTATAACAGATTCATAGTACAATTATCATATACACGTGTACTAGACAAGTACAGACGTTAAAACAACTCAGAAAGCAACTCAGAGTAATAAAAGTGATAGCGCTCAATAACATTCTTTTACAATGAGCTTGTACTCATCACTTAAAATATTTCTGATTCTAAGTAAATTACTATGTAATAACATATAATAATTTAAAGTCTGAGCAAATAATTATTGACGAAATAAAACAGTCGTTAAAATCGGTTTCAAACTGATTTTTTTTTATAGTTCGCTATTAGATTTGTTTGTTTTTACCAAATTTCAATTCTTGTGAAACGAAACATTATTTCTTTTTTAAAATATCCGTATTTAGACACCTGAGGACTTTTGATTCCTGATAAACTTAAATCAGTTTTGCATTTTAACCAGATGACAGTAAAAATCAAGACTTCTTTGGTGATACTGGCTTTCTGCTACACCACAGTCCTAAGGCCTTTCAAAACATATACATATTTCAACATTTTCTTATCGGTTTGGCAGAAGAATCTTGAGGTAGGATCCGGAATGTATCATAGATATGCCATTTATACGTGACTAGGGTACTTTAAATATGTCGGATTTAAATGCGATCACGTTGGTGTGGTGCGAAACTTTCTAAAGACAGTGCTATATCAGGTATTGACTTGTCGTCTGAATAATTGAGGACCAGTGATTGAACAGCAATGGGAAGAATGGAGAAGGTATATATGCCATGAGCTTCAACCTTAGAACGACATGGACGCGAAATAATAGTTAATAATTCTAATAATGACAGATGGGGAGGATTTAAAAATTGCCATATCCAGGCATCCACGTACTCTTGTTATATCTTTGCTGATTATTGTTCAGAATTATGAGGCTAATTAGTGATAAATCTCTTTTATTTTCAAAAAGAAGAGATGCTATAATTAAATGATCCTCTTATTTTCTATACCAGCTTATAAACTTGGCGTTGCTAGAGAATAAAAATATTTATATTTTTTATAGAAGGAATAGTTTTATGTAAAATATATTACCCAACATCCTCTTATCTCCTGCAATTTTATAATTCATTAAGACTATCAGTTGCACCAAACTACTTTTATTTCACTGCTTGCCGAAAAATGATAATCGATTGCACTGAATACTTTTTAAAACCGGAAAAATGTTCATTTTTTCCCGATAAGTTATTTATTCACACATCTCACAGATAGAACAACCATGTCCGAACCGGGAGTCGAACCCAGGACGCCCAGGTGACGGGGAAGACGCGCTACCCCTATGCCAGGACTTCGGCGTATATATTTATATACACACACACACACACACACACACACACACACACACACACAC
>JAPMOR010100600.1:187402-198279 GCA_026543865.1 Argiope aurantia | reverse complement strand
ATATATATATATATAAATCCATTTCTAGTATTATTAAAGCGTTATAACGTCAAATTCGTTCCAAAAAAATTCCCAATGAGTAAAATGTGACCCATCCTTTAATAAGGTCATATTCAGAATTTTATCATGAAAACTCTCAAAGATATGTTAAAAAAAAGTTGCTGAAAGGTCAATCACAAATTAAAATACAAATGTTTACAGCTTTAGTGCAGATGACGTGATGCAGGAATGCATCATAAGGAAATAAAATATGCTTCATATCTTTAGTTTTAAATAAAAATTTTAAAATCTATGCTTCCTGAAAAATACTTTAAAATTTTATATCATGAATTACATAATATAACTTAAAAATAGCACAGTCAATGAACTTGTAAAAAAACTTATGTAATCTTTCCTTTATGTAATCGCTCCTTTAAGTTATTATTTCTACAAATTTGTAATACTTTTGAACCAATAAATAGCAAAATTATTTATTTATTCAATCATAACTTTCTTTGTTGATTTGTGTACACGAACACGATCCCCTTAAACACGAACATACGACATGATTTTTGCTCTGTGCGAACTCATATCCAGGCATCGAGAAGTGGTTTAAGCCAGCATTTATGTAGTTTCATATCTTTGAGACTTTTTGTGATAAATTGCTGAAATTTTGTACACGAACTCATTAGAGGATGGGGCACATTTTCTCATTGGGATTTTTTTTTGTACGAGTTCCGTATAAAAATTTAAATTATGTATTTTTTTTAAAGTTTAATCCCCCGAAAATTTTAATCGATTTCATAACATTTTACACCTTTTTTTTACGCAACTTTGTAATTTACAATATATTTCTATGATCAATATTTAAGGAATAAAAGCAGCAGTCAAGATTTTTGAGACATCCTATATATAGTATACGTAGGGTATACGATAATGTAATTGATTATAGATATAAAATTAATTCACCCACAAATGTATATAGAAGCTAAAACACTTACCAATGCATCAGCATATACAGTGGAATCACCCTGAACGGGCATAATTCGTTACCGAATAGTGCTCGCAATGCGAAGCACTCATTAGACGAATTTTTCCCCCATAGTAATCTATGTAAAATAAGACAATGCGTTCCATTTTGAAAAGAAATACCCAAACATTTATAATAATGCAATTTATTATTTATAATATATACTTTTTATTTACAAAAATGTTGTCTAAAGGTCTTTGACTTACGCTTCAAAATTTGGAGAAAAAGAGACACAGTATTATCTTTAAATGAATTTGTAGGGTGCAAAGCTATTGCATTATTGGGGAGATGCTTTTCAACATAGGACGCAATAATTCCCCATAATTCCAGCATTTCCCTTATTTCACAAGAAGATTGTTGCTGTGTTCAATCTATGATTTCTTCCTCTTCTGACCAAATCTTCACCGCAGCTATTTTACTGTGATAAGAATGCAGCTCCGTAAATTTTTGTGTAGTTCTGGCTATCTTCTTCCACCAGGTCGTTGATATCTATGCAAGGTGCTCGTAAAAGCTAGGTTTGACTGTACATATAAAAAAAATCTAAAGTTTTCTTAAACATCAAAGAAGCTGCCATCCCATAATTTACGATTCGAAAATTATAAAGGCCCCAATAGTCTGGAGACAATTTGATTTTCGAAATCAAAGTTTCATAGTTTCAAAGCACGATTTCACAAAACGTTTAAATCTTTAACTCGCATTTTAATTAATAACCTTTGCTCGTTGAACAAAAACACAGCGATACGTTAATGATTATGCAAATGGTTGTTTTTCGTTATACTAGGATTAAATGTATGTGGTTAGCTAGAAAAACAAAAAATTAATTGCAGGGACAGATTTTCAACTATGCAGCTGTCTAGGGCCACTAAGTTGAGAAAGGACAATGAGTAGATTGACTAAAAAATATTAATGGTAAAAAATTAATTTATAAAAATGTACAAATCGTATAAATTAAAAAAAAATATTAGCACAACAATATCTGTACATTGAATTATTGTACATTGAATCTATACATTGAATAATGACCATCAAGTAAATTAAAATATCATGAAATATAATTATTTATTATTTATAATGTATTCGAATAATAATTATTCATTCGATTTGTTATGTTAAATTCCTTTTGATAGGTCCTATAAAATAATAATTTTTAATGTTATATTTGTTTAAAGTTTATTATTTCTATATAATCTTTCATGATGATTAAATTATTTCATTTGTAAGTACTCAAATTAATTGCAGTCAATTTTTCAAAAATTTTATTTCTTTAGTCATTTTTTTAATGATATGCATATTAAAAAATAAATAAATAAAATTGAGACCGTCCAAAATAGCTAAATGGCCACTGAATCAAACTGATTTTTATTCATCCATTTTTTCAATGAATAGATTTTAATAAATTTTCTATCATATCCAAATTGTTAAAACTCTAAAGTTAAATAACTTGTGTATAAAGAACTATCTACCCGGAAAGATAAATTTAGCTTTTTCCAGCTTATTACCGCCATCTATCGGCAAATATAAAACTTTAAAACAATTTGGGAGAAACAAACTCAATTCATGTCTATTGCGCCATCTATCGGTAATCACAAAAGTTGAAAAAAAAAATGAGAAGAAAATCGACCACTCTTTCTGCATGGTGGAAAACGATTCATACTACCTATTCGGGACGAAATGTTTAATGAGATTTAGATGCTGAAATAAGCGACAAAATGAAATTTAAATTATGTAATGCCCACTCATTGTTTTATTTGTTCAAATTGCAATTTCTGTTGTAAATTATCTAGTATTTTCTCAGCCCGTTTTTAACTTTCTTTTGAATAAATAATTGGGCCATAATATCTCATCAGCTCATTCTTTCCCATTGAATTAATATATCTTAGAAATAAAAATGAAAGACAGTATTAATTTTTTTTTAATGAAATTCTAAAATTTTTCTCAAGAACATTCTCTTTTTACACAGGAGAACTGCTTAGGTCAAAGCTTGATTCAAATTTCATTGTAGCCTATTCCATGTCTCAGCATTAATTTAGAGCTTAACAAGGTTAATTTTATATTTAATTATAGATTTTAGTTTTGAGCAGTTGCTTTATAAATAATAATTCATCTTAATTTTGCAAACAAAAATTAAATAGCAAAGATTTTATTCAGATAAATTTTTGTAGTTTCTGAGAGAAAAAATACTATGCCACTACAAACAGAATTTGATATTATTTAAATTATTGACTCATGATGAATATAAATCGTTTCAAATGATATCATGAATTATTTGCAATAGACACAATTATTCAACAACATTTCATACGAAATCAGATTGCAAATTCGAAACTGCTTGTAATATCGATTACTCTTGTCTAGTAAAACTGAGCACGCGTAGAAGTGGTTGATTGAAGAAGTCCTTTTCCGAGTTCCCAAACATTGTGAATCTTCTTTCTGCAGACGCATAGTGTTTGTTTTCCTTGAAATTCAAAACGGCACTAAGTTTGAGTTACTTTGAGGTCATGAATTTATTATTGAGATTATACCGCTCAGAAAGTGACGGCTGAATGTGTGACGAGCGTTATATTAGTACTTTTATAAAGTTTGTACGGAATGAATGCTTCTTTAGTATAGATTAAATTTATTTACTTTTCTGTTTTCATTTGCGCTTTCACATCATAAACATGCCTGGCTGGAGCACTGCTTGTTTCGGATCGTTTAAAAAAATTGGTGAGTTTTGATTTGCATCCAGTTTGTTTTGAGAAACAAAGTTATTCATCTATTGCTTTATTCATATTTTTCGTACATTTTGTGGTTTCAAATATTGTGTTTTTAATAATATTTTTTTATGAATATTGAAATCTTTGCTTGATTATTAATAGTACTTTAATATTAAAGGAAATGTATAATATTGATATAAGATGTGGAAAATTATATTTAAGATAAATAATTTTTATTTATTGGAATTGAATTTTTTTTGTTTTTATAGAGATTACGTTATATTATTTATACTATATTAAATATTTTTATTATATGCCTTATAATTAAAAGAAACATTCATTTTTTAAAATGGGCGGCATTTTCCTTATTGAATGATTAATTCTTAAGTAATAATTTTTTAATTAAATTTTTTGGTACATTTGCATTATTTTAAATATTTTTTTGTTTCTTAGAAAAAAATATGTAAAAAATAACAAGGAAAATTAAGTACCATCTAGCAATAAATGTAACTTAAATAGTATTAATTGCATTTGTGAAATAGTATTTGCTTAGCTGTAACTAAAATTATGTTTCATTGCTATTAATATTCTTAATAGCTATTATTTTACATTAATTATGAAATATTGATGTGATATCCAGTTAGTGCACTTAATATTCTTTAACTATCACAGACTCTTATTTTTTGTGAGTAGTGAAGTATTAATAAAACTTTATTTCTTACAATTTTATGATGGATATATCAATCAAATCAATTACTTAATACATCAAATAAAGATAAATGTAGCTGGAACATGAATTTATTGAATTGCACTCACTCATTAAGGAGTGGTTTTCTGGTTGCTATTAATTCACTTAGGGTCCTTTTGAAGATTTTATTTTCATGGATTTGTTCTTTTTTTTAAAGCTGCAATAATTCAAAATTCATCATGGTTTTAGGGCAATAATATTTGAATAAAAACTGAAGATATTTATTTATGTTAAAAATTTGATGGTCTATTTTATAAATTTTATCAACTGACTTTTATTATTTAAACTCTTTGCAAAAACATTTGAATACATTCTTTTTCTGAAAGCTCCTCCCAAGATGAAAATTTGAAAAATGCAAAATGAAGATAATTTAGCTTGTTAGTTGTCTTATTTATTTTGGTTTTTCTTAAATTTTCAGTTGCATTGTTTCATGTAGAAACTTTTATAATATTAGAAGTAATTTGAATTTTACCGTCAATTCTTAAAGTAATTGATACAAAATGTAGAAAGTGTTTTGATGTGTTTTAAGCTGTGGAAATTGGAATCTGATGAGATAGCATGTGAAGATGGTCTCTTTCTGATGTGGTGTGGAAATTGGAAGAGAAGTATGCTAGCTTAATTGCTTTTCTCGTCATCTGTCCACAATTCTTATTATGAGGCCCATCCAAAAATAGTCTTCACATGGCTTCAAAATAGGACTTTAGTCTTGATACCACAGTTTGAGCTTATATAGAGTTTTAATATTTATTGATCAATTTTTGCTTATTCTTTCTGAACATTTTTATGAACATTGAATGAAATATTTCAATAGTTTCATTAAATATTTATGATATTCTTTGTGATCAGGACTAGATATAGCACTTTGGTGGATTTTTGCCATTAGATTTCAGACTTTTGCGTATATAATCTGATTTTACATTATTCTATAATAACATAAGTATAAAAATCTTCCCTTTATAATTTATTAGGGTTCTATGTGTATAATTCTTACAGGTAATGAGGTCTTTCTTCTCATCTTTCATGCTTTCATGAAAAGTCAGCATGATGTAATTTATTTTCATCTGTTTTCAAGATATAGTCCCTTTACCAATTTCTTATAAAGCTAGTATATAGACAGAGTCAGATTATCAAATAGGCAAAGTAGGTAACTGGCAACTGCATAGAAGCCCTACAACTTTAGAAGGTCCTAAAGCCTCAACTTTTTTTTAGGTATTTTCAATGTGATTTAATTTTTCTGTTGCATTTAGTTTAGAAGGTTAAAGCTGTTTAAATTCATTCATCTTAAAATCAAGTATCGTTTAAACTTTAAAATATTTTTCTAGCAATATTCTTGCTTACCTTTTGCAAGTTTTATGGTTCTAAGGAAATATACTGCTATACAATTTTTTAAAAAAATATTTGATTCTATAGTTAAATGATATTTAGACTTTGTTAAAGAAAGGTTTTGTAATTTTTTTCACTGCCTTGCTTAAAATTACTTTTAAAAATAACGGCTATATCCAGTTATATCTCGTTTTCACATTTTTAATAAATGAAATAAATTTCCATGTTTCAGATTTTGCAAATTACTTAAAATCTCAAGTTTCTGATTCTTTTAATAGATTCTATTGAAATACTAACTACATTATTAGGTGAGGTTTTCTCTGTGGTTGATTTTTATTAAATTTTATTATTTTGATATTTGCATGAAAATCTAAATTGGCAAAAGCATAGATGGAAAGAATTTAACAAAGTACAGTTATTATATTCACATTTGGAAAAGAGTCCGCGAAGTACTTACTCGTTATTTTATCGAAAATTTCTTCTAGTTTCGTAATAATTTTATGATCAAATTAATTCATTATTGTAATTCTTTCAGCAGTTTCATTGTTTCTGCAATTCTAATCAATTTTCAGTTTTTTGGTATATATTTTGCTTAAAAATAATTTCATTCGATTGCTTGTTGAACTGATTGTCACTTCTTTACTTTTCGCATTAGAAATAATTTGAAAACAGAAATAACATATTAATAATTAACTATTTATCTTAGGTAATATTTGAAGCTGTGCTTTATATTTTATTTTAGAAATATTTTGCTTTCAGATAATGTAAGTTTTGACGTTTCCCGTAGAGATTGTAAATGTCAGTATTTGAATTTCTTTGAATAATTTCAAAATTTCTGAACGAAATAGATGACAGCGATGTTTCAATTATTATTTTTTCGATTAAAATCAAACTTTTTGTGTCCTGTTGAATAATCTTTTAGATAGAAATTTAATAGTGAAAATGGTAAAATATTTTTTGAAAAAATGTCTAATATTGGTTTCTGTAGCAGTTTAATAGAAAGCAAGACTTATTATAATCGATTGTTAATATTTACAAATATTTAATAAATGTATGGCGAGAATGATTGTACTGGATTAATTATATTTAAAAACAATTTTTTTTTTGACAAAAACATAAATTTTTATTTAACATTATAAGGCTTAGATTTAAATAGTCATTATTCATCAACTGCTTTTTTTACTGATAAAGTTTTATATTAGATTTAATTTAATTTGGGGGATTTGAATATTTATTCCAAATTGTGTATTATCATTTAAAAAATTGACTTAATGCGAATTTTAATATGATGATTATTATATGCATAAATAAAAAGCACTACATTGACTTTTAAAAACCATTTTTTTTTTTTAGATCGCCTGCCATTTGGAGTTAATATTGCGATAATTAACTCCTGAGTAAAAAGTAACGTTCGATTGCTTTTTCGACAGATTGCATATCGGTTCATTGTCACATTTATAGTCAAACTGTTTATTATTGATAAGCTTAAAAAAATTATATTCCAAGGAATTAAATCTATGGCATTAGTTAAAAGTATGAGTTTATTCGAGAACAAAGATAATATTAATATCATCCAGAATAAAAATTCTTTTAATTGGCTGTGTAGCTTGTGTCAATAAGATTTTAGAATTAACCATGAATATAAACATAGAGTCAGTCTTTAAGATTTGGGCCATAATTTGACCTCAAATCTATTAGTCGAATGCTGAAATTATATGTCAGATAATATCCATCTAGATCTTTGCATTTTTAAGTTATCATGATCATGGTCAGCCGAGGAGCAGTGGCGTAGCTAGGGTAAGTAGCGCCCAGTGCCCAATAGGAATTTTTTTGCTCCTAGTCGTCATCAATGACTTTCCAACTGTAAAAATCGTCCGATGCATGGTATAATTTTTTTCTTTTTTATCTTATATTTTTCATTAAAGAAGTAATATTAACGCACTATCACTTTGTCTCCTTGACGTCTCTTAAAGATGGGCGCTCAGGGCATCTATATTCCCCTTACAAACCAAACACCGGTCACTACGCCATTACCAGGAAGCCAGAATTCTTGTTTTATGGTTGAGCATATTTTGTCCACAGTTTGATAGAAAGCTACAATTTTAGCCCTAAAACTACATACTGAATTTCATCGATCTAGCTTGTTAGGATTTTTAGTTATTGGGTTCATAGAGCGACTGACTGCGTAGTTCTAAAAACGGTTTTTAGAGGCTTCAAAAGATCTACAACATGGAAATTCAACAGAATCTCGTGATCCAATTTTTTATCGATGGCAATACTTATACGAGAAAATAAGAAATTATGCTTAAAGCATTCGATTTCGCTGCGTCATTGAATTAACTGAATTCCTTCTTTACAATTGTGACAGAAATCGCGTTCAATAAAAGTATGAAAATATTTTTTTTTCAATTTCTCTTAAAAAATAAACAAATAAATTGAGAAAAATAATGTCTTCTTTAACACAAGAGTTACTCATTGGTGGGAGGGGGGGATGAAACCTGCCACCCTTTTGGCATAGAATTTCGTCCAGGTGGCTCATACATCTACTGATGCTGATGTTTCAACAGATGGATACAAACCTGGGCTCATCTCCAACTGACAGTGTACATTTGTAGGTTTAATTTAAGATGTTTAACATAAATCTATATGCTTGATAAAATTTTTAATATGCGATTTCTTTTGAGTGTCAGGGAAATTTATGTTTTCTGGAATCGTAAAAACTTCCTATCTTTAATTTTTTAAAATTAATGTATAACACTAAATGTTTGGATAATTTTGAGGGTTAGGATCTTATTTGAAGATAATGCACAAAGAGAAAAAAAAAAGCTTGAAATGTTTTAACATGAATTGAATCAGTCGATGTATTTAGCCATAGAATAAAATATTGAAAGTCAAAATCTACACCACTCTGGCAAGTGAAAATGTAGATTAATCGTTATCTCTTTATATAAGAATTCTTTACAGATGTCCATAACTCTACGTTTTAGATTCTAAATTTGTATACCGAGTTTTATTTATATAGCTTATAAAGTTTTGCAATCATCGTGTTCACTTGGGACTTGAACAGCTTGAGATTGCTTCTGAATGGATTTCGATCAAAATTTGACAGAAGTCTATAAATATGGTGTAAATTGGATACATCAGATTGCATTAGTCTAAATCAAACGTTTTGGAGTTTTTATGTTCACAGACAGACGCAATTACAAAAATGTGTTTTTCGGATTCATTGAAGTCTGAAGCGTGGAGATTCATTAAAATATCGATTTCGAATTTTTGATGATTACAATACTTTTTCTTTGTATGCTTCGAAACGAGAAAGTAAAAATACACGTTCATTTGTTTCACTTAATATTGGCTTAAAAAAAACTTTTTTATATTCGAAATGTTTTTTAAAAATTTCATTATGTTACCTGCTATTCGGGGATTTCCGCAGTATTAGAAGTAATTATAAAACAATGTTATAAAAGTACTGTGTTATTCGGGAATTCCTAACTGAATAGAACTCTTAAAGTCTTTGGAGCGCTTAATGAAAATACAGTCGATTTTTCTTTATACAAACGAATTTTATTCAAACGCATCGGAAATTTGAATTTTTATCCTTGTGCCCTTGAATTTCTTATTTACACAATGTTAAAAATATTTCTCATTATTTGGATTGTCTCGGTTAATTCGAAATCAAAACTAAAATACTACCAATTCTGAATTGGTTTTGTTCATTAAATAATTATGTGTCTTCCGTGATCATGAGTGAATAATTTTTTAAGACCTCTTGAGGACTTTACTGCTGTGCAGTGTATTCAGTGAAAAAATACTATACAAAAAGTTCTCACTTAAAAAAAATAATGAACTTGTTAAATTTCAATTGTGCTGCTTATTGCACAATTGTTGTTTTCAAAGTGCTGTATACTGCGTACTTGCTTATTTATTCATTAAATTTTTGGAAACTGTTAATTTTTTGACTATTATTGTAATTTAGTTTTTCAAATTATTTATATTTATTAGTTATACCTTATTTATTAAAAGTGGTGCCAAAAAATAAATCTTTACTGCCATTTTTATTTTTAAAACTGTCGTTTTATCTTGCTATTCTTTTTATACTTTGTATTCGAATTTACCGATAAATTGAATTTTTGTTGTGGTTACGACAGATTTGAAATTGCCAAGTGTATCTTTAAGAGTATTCAAAAATATGATAGATTAGTGTAATTACGCTTCTGCTGCTCTGCAAACCGCACAATTTTTCCGGTTCCTCCC
The DNA here is from genome assembly GCA_026543865.1 of Argiope aurantia. NCBI lineage: Eukaryota > Metazoa > Arthropoda > Arachnida > Araneae > Araneidae > Argiope > Argiope aurantia. The sequence continues at coordinate 188,249 of JAPMOR010100600.1, read as the reverse complement.
CTTTTTCCCCTTCTTTGTAACTCTTTCGAAGCCATAGATCCTGCGAATGTTATTCCTTCACTTTGAAGCCCTCAACGACTGTCATTTCGTTTCCAAAATAGATCTGTTTTTTCCTGCTCTCTTCCCTTGCCTGCCATAAGTTGCCCTTAACTTTCCCCCATGCTCGCAAGAAAGGTAGGGACCCTAGCGGGATCCAGAAACAGGTTTGTTTTCAAGCAGCTCGCATGCTTCAGCCCAAGATGCATAATAACATTGACAGTTCATCGATGCTGTGCTGACAGAGCAGAGTGTATGACAGTTTTTTGCCGGTGATTTTTCACTGTTTTTTAAATCCAATTAGGGCTATTTGTCAAAATGCGGGTCATATAATTTGCTTCTTTAATCATCTTGATGGTACAAGATATTTTTCACATTTGTGGTCTTATTAGTTGATGGTAAGATTGTAAGGCGAATGAGTAAAAGGGTTTTACGATGAGTAATTACAGAGACTCATTTTTTCTCGGTGAGTAAATTTTTTTCTTCATAATAACTTAAATTTGTTGAAAAGAGATTTTTTTTTTAATGATGAACCCGATGAATTCTGATGAATCTATTTCTCTCTATCTTAGATTTATAAGTTAATGATAAAAATGTGTAGATTCAGTAAAGTATATTACATTGAGTAATTGCAGAGACTCGCTTTTTCTCGGCAAGAAATGTTTTTCTTAATGGTAAGTTAGATTTGTTGAGAGAAAATTCTTACCCCCCACCGCTTAGTGTGAGTATTATGAGACATTTTTTTTCCTGAATATTTGTTGCTATTCAGTTAGTAACTCATCTGGAATTAAGGTTTATGTTAATTTTTTTC
>JAPMOR010100600.1:144029-181631 GCA_026543865.1 Argiope aurantia | reverse complement strand
GGGGGGGGGAGTCGAAAGAGAGATTGAGTTTTCTAATCAAACTATATACTGTTATATTAAAGATATATATTACAGTATAAATTTGGAAAGTGTTCATAATAAGAGTGTTACGAGTGTGGTTATCTTTTAATGTACATTATTATACACCCTATAAATGATATAAATATAAAATTGCTGATTATTTTGAAAAGACACCAATTGACAAAATAGAAAGAGTTTAGGTAAAGAAGAGGTGACATTTTTTTCTTCTTTTCTCCTCAATTATTATATTAGGTAGATATTTTCATCGGACCATTGGCTCTCACATTCCTAACTATGCTTCTAATAGGACGCCAAATTACATAGCAAAGCATCTCAAATTTGTTAAGATGGCCCTGTTGGAATGTATAATTATGTTCCGTCACTCATTTTGCGATTTTATTTTCCTTAATCTGGCTTTCGCTCTTTATTTATTTATTTTGTAACTGTTTGTAAACGAAAAACACTCGTTCATCAAATTTTAAAACCACCGGGTTTACAGAAATAGTCTCAAAATGCAAAACTGATTTTTTTCGTCCACACGATGTAGCTAAACACGAAAATTTGACATAATGTTAAGCGGAAAAAGTTGAGGAGAGAACACCCCCGTTTTATTTTTATTTATTTATTTTGTAACTGTTTGTAAAGGAAGAACAATCTCGTTTGTAGATATTCATCAAAGTTTGAAACAAATCAAAATGCAAAATTGATTTTCTTTTCTGCGCGATGTAGCTGAATATGAAAATTAAACATAAAAAAACGTCCAGCCAAGGTTTTTAAAAAAAATTATGCATCGTGCTTGTTTAATTTTGGACTATATTGTTCGTCTCATTGGAGGAAAGGGATATGAAAACATGTGGTTAGAAATTAATTAATCAAATTAGTTAAATTTGACATGTGGCCGTAATTCCTTGCGAGTTGATTGCATGTTCAGAAAATTTTTCAGGTTGTTTGCTTTGATTTAAATTTAATATTCCTGTTTTGAAAGATTCATTGTGTTATTGCTCAAATGTGCTGCTAAATTTGCATTTTGAAATTTCTGCTTAGAGCTATGCTGTTTTCTGGTCACAGAAAAGTCTTTTAAAGCAACTTACAAATTCACCGAGCTTTTGGTTATTTGAGTTTAACCCTTTAAACGGCCATTTTTTTCTAGACATATTACGTTAAAATGTTTTTAGGCTTGAAATTAGAATAAGAAATGGGATTCATTTAGCTTATTAGATGAATTTAATTTGATTAATTAATTAATTTGATTAATTAATAATTAAGTAACAAATCAAGAGACATCATTTTGTCTGAGATAAAGAACTGAAGCATCTAAATTTCTGACTTACTAAAAAAAATTGTCAGAACTTATGCCAACCTACATAATTTCATGCAAAGATTGATAAATTTGGTGGGAAGCATACTTCCCACGGCCCTAGAAAGGGTTAACAAAGATTTGCAGAGCTTTGCCAGTAATAACAAAATTCCGACACCAAAACCTAGACGTTAGAAATAAGAAACAACTGAAAATCTTTAACAATTTCGAAGAATTTAATGGTCAAATTATTACAGGGAAAGCTAGTTTATGTTGATTGGAATGATTTTTTTAAAGTTTAATTTGTTTTCCAAGAAGGTAGAAAGTCAGAAAAAAAGTTTAAAGTTCTTCCATTTTAATTAGAATTCAGTTACTCAAGTTTTGAAATTTTTATTAAATTTAGGATTACAATTAATAACATCCTGAAGTATGCATTGAATCCTTTTTGGTTTCTTCCTACTTTCTATATAATAGAGGTATCTTTAAAAACCGCCCTGAGTGTCAACACAGAATGTAGAACAGTCTTCCATTTTAAGAAACGTTACATTTTTGTGTATTTTGATTTGTATCCATTGTAAGAAACACATTATTTTTGTGCATTTTGATTTATATCCATTATAAGAAACACAGAATTTTTTATTTAACATGTCTATTTAATCATTGTACCATAATAAATATTGAAGTACACACTTAGGTATACATTTTAAGAAATCTGTTTTATGCATTTTGATTTATTTCACTTATTTCATCATGCTTATTATTTCAGACTTGGAATAACTTATGTTTTGAAGTTTTTTTAATTCTTAATTGCATTGAAACTAGTTCGCTCAGTAAATGATGATTCAATGACGAATTTCTAATATTTTTTTCTAGAATTTCTGCTTACAAAACACGATACTTGTATATAATAAGTTGTATTACAATAGTAATATTTTGCCAAATTATCATTTTTTATTTTAATAGTTCCGCCATTTAATTTGTATCTATTCATTAACTGTTCAAAATGACCATAAAAAATTCGTTTTAATTCTTAACTTGGTCTTGATACTTTTAACATAATTTAAGAGAAATGTATTGAAATTTAGGCTTTAAATTAAGTTGGGGATTATCAGCTTAATATATACCTCTTCGTGCTGTAGCTGATTAAAGTAATCGATGGATAGGACCGATTTTGAGATTAATATACATACACTTTTCATGATAGAATGTAAAAAATAATGCTTTTAATAAGGAAACATTCAACAAACTTACCTTGAAAGTAATAATTCAACAAAAATTTATTTTGTTCTTTTTCTATAAAATTATCTGCATAAAAATCGTTCGCCTGATTTTGCCAATATTAACGAGTACAGTACTAGGCTAAAATTTTAAGCTCAATGTTTCGAATTAGGGGCTTTTATTTACATTATTGTTTTTACAGACTGACGTAGTATATAGAATGCACATTTATATTTTATTTTCTGATCTGATAACCTTATTAAGTAAAAAAAAAAAAAAAAAATTCTCCCGCTCATAATACCTTGTTATAGTAAATGATGTCCACACGTCTTTATTAAAATAAATAAAAGAAAAGAGGAAATTAACCTTTAACATTCTTTTGTCATCCAAAAATTAATTAGATGCTTATGCTTTTCGAGTCGCATTCACCGGTCAAATTTCTTAAAAGACGACGCAATTATTTTGATTAGCAACCATAATTAATAGTTGTGATCTCGTAAAAGTTTTGTTCTATATTGTGTAGGAAAAAAAAAAAAAATGGTATCTGTTTTTAAGCTTTGATGACATTGTTTTAGTAAAAAAAAAAAAAAAAAAAAAAAAAAAATTGTATTACTGGTGTTGTAAGCCTAAAGTATGCATGCGACCCAATGTCCCCGCAGCGGCATTAATGGAGTGTTTAAGGTTAATAATCAGAATTGTTTTTTAATAATTATGAAATTAAAAAAATGAATGAATTATGAAATTAATTGTGAAATAAGTGATAATACTATTTGCAAATCTAACCAGAAATTTACGGCTTCTCATTTTGACCGGTCATGGTATGTTTAGTATTGAATTAAAATTATAATTTAATATAATCATGAAATTCGAATTATTTAAAATTCTATCGATACGTTAAGCGAGTGCTGAAAAAAAGTTGTAAATATTTAAGCATATTCTTGTCATTGATTAATTAAAATAAAGGATAAAAAGATATCGTCCGAAACAAAGGAAAAAAGTAACCTAGATTATTTGACCGTAATCACCTCGAATGATCGAAAATGCAGTTAATAAAAACAAAATGTTGTCTTTTTTTTTTTTTTTTTTTTTTTTGCCAAGGTTTTTCAAAATTACTTACTTGAAAGCTTATAGTCCTTTAGACCACGTATAATGATTGAGACTTTTTTGTTTTCAACTTTCTTACGTCGGCACAGAAATTATTTACGAAATATTTAAATACATCTGTAGTTAATAAAATAATGAAGTTAAAAATTTAGTTATAAAATAATGAAATAAAGATTTTCAACTTTAAAAAAATTCTAAAAAACATAACGTTCACCAGCTTTTGTCGAAGCATGTGGTTAAAACACAGACTCGTAAATGAAAATTATTTAATAGTAGATAAAAGGAAATATAGTGTACTCTTGATGCAACATGGCTTTATCTAAATGATTGCCTCAAAAATAGGTGCATTTAATATCGAAAACAAATGTACGGCCCCGTCAATGGAAAGAATGTTTTAGTAAAGGATTTATGCTTATCGCAAAATTCTACAAGAGGAAATTAAAGATAAGAAGAATGAAAATAACATTTTAAAATCAACCCAACGTATATCAGGAGAGAGGGGTGTATCCAATATTTACAGAAGAAATTCCATTTCTTTATCCCAATGTCTTTTAAACGAGTAAAATTTCATCAACACAAAGTTATAAGTCATACTTCGAAAAATACCGCTACATTCCATGAAAAAATGGATGCAAATTTTTCCACATATTCCTGCAAAATCCCTGTCTTTTCATCCTTGTACTGTTGTGCCATGGTTTATTGAAAAGATTTAAGCATAAACCCACTACGATGGATGGAAATCATGATGCAGCCCTTCTATCGTGAATTTTATTTTTGCGTCATTAGATAAGTTTTGGCTTAGAATAGCTTTAGGAATGAGGAAAAAAACTTTTAAAACTAATTAAAATAACTTAATAAATTTAACTGATAATTAAAGATTTTTATCTGATATCTGCTGATTGCTATAGGAACTATGTTAATTATCTTCTTTTAAATACCGTAAAAAAATCATATTACGAAGATATCAGTATGATTTAGACGCTACTTTTATGAACTGTAAAAGTTTAAAAAGGAGTACCGAGAAAGCGGAGGAATTACCTGTTAAATTATTTTATTGAAAAAAAAAATATCCTCCTTTTAAACGAGGAATATAAACTTTATTTTTCTCAAAATGAGACTTCGTTTAATAAATTTTTCTTTTTCAAAGATGGTAATTAAAATTCTTTTTTAAATATCTATCACAAATTTGGCATATATATATGTTATTTATAAAATTCTCCAAGAAATGTGTCAAAATATTTGTGTATAAACATTCGCCATAAAGCTATGCAGCTTTTGAAATGTAAAGAAAGACCGTCATTCCTAGAAAAGCTTCGATTTCATATTAAAATTCTCATAATTTGTCAGTATTTTGAAACATTGCAAAATTTCTGGTTCACCCCTTAAGCAATGATTGAATGGTTATATATGCTAAAGGATATATACCATTCTTGTGATTTATATTTGGTCGGGATGGTCTGAGAAAAGGTCAAATTTAATTGGAAAATGAAATTCTGACAAAGTCTAAGAAGGTTTAAGCGTTTTATTCTTCAAATATTTTTTTTAAAAAAATTATTTAAGATTGAAATTTAGTTCACGATTTATTAAGTTTTAACCTAAACGCCTCTTAAAAATTTTAAGATATTATTCGAAATATTTTTTCAGGAAAGTACAAAAATAACCCTGGCATTAGGTAGTTACCTTTTCAATACTAAGTCTTCTTATTTTCTTTTTACAGTTGACTTTCTGCAAATAGATTAGTTTTATAAATAAACAATTCTATATTACTGAAATAATACTTATTTTTCTTGTGATTTTTTTTATGTTTTCATTTTTAAACTGGTGAAGACATAACTTTCATAAATATTTAGCCTCTCACTTATCTACTATTTTTCCACAGAGCGATTTGTTTATATAGATTGGTTTTATAAATAAACAAATATAATTTTCGTTTCCTTCTCAAATCCGTATTACTAAAATAATACTAATTTTTCTCTTGATTTTTGTTTTCATTTTAAAACTGGTGAAGACATAACTTTCATAAATATTTAGCCTCTCACTCATCTACCCCTTTTCTGCAGAACGATTTGTTTACTATAACTGTTGATATTTAAGTGAAAACTTCCCGCCTTTCGGAGGACTGTTTTTCTGTTTCCTCGTGATTTGCGGGTTAAAAGCACTTACTCTTTTCTCTCCCATGCCAGTGCCATACTTCCGGAGTCAAAACTACTTTTTTTTTTAATGCATGTCGTTTTTAAATCTTGCTTCTTGACGGCCGAAGCAAAGTTATCTCTCAAGAAAGTTGAAACTGAGATCCACCATTTAAGAGAGAGAGAAAAAAAATATATAAAAATATATGACTTGCGAAAGCATCTATATTTAAACTGGGAGCGAGGGGAGAATGATTCTGTGAAGCTCTTTCACCGTTCACATCACTGTTTCAAATGAATGCTCGCTTTCAAGCACTCTAACACTTTTTCTGAAAGATAATTTTAAGAGAGATATATGTAAAATTTACAAGGATTTTAGATTATTTGTCTTAATAGAGAGAATGAGAGTTTTTAAATATTGTGCTTGCCGGACATTTTTGGGGGTCTTATATTATTTAAATTGTTGTTAATATTATTATTTTTAGGTGATTATTGCTACTATGTTACCTCTGATATTTTTATAACGCTTGAGTCTAATTGAATTGCAATCGTTTTTTTATACCGTTATCTTATTGTATGAGCATGTAAATTATAATATTAAGTATAAGTAAAAATAATGTATATGTTTCCGTTGATGTGTTTTGTATGAAATAAGATATCTTTGTCGCTTTCTTTTATTTAATTTGTCTTGTTTCATGTTTGTAAGGATAATATTTTGTAATTGATTTTTCACTCGCTTCCTGATGCATTATATTTTCCGAATTTTGAACATGCGTGTTCCTGATGAAAATAACATATTTTCATATTTTCAAGATTTAACTATCGATGAATTGATTAAATTTTTATTCCGAATAGGAGGCGCCATTTGTTTGCAAATTTCATAAAGAAAAGGGATTGAAATATTTCATAACATATATAATAACGAATAGTAGGATATATTAAAGATCAAAAGGAAAAAATATAGTTAAAGAATGTTCTTTTATTAACATAACTATAGTGGTGAAATAATTTTTTTGTCAAAAATAAAGATCAAAGATCAAAAACCAAACAAAATCTTTTTGTAATAAATAAATAAAGATTTAGAATTTAAAATTAAGCCTCAAAAGCATGAACCGCTGCTGAGAGCTATTATATGAGGCACTTACGTCCCAATTAATGCTATAAAAAAAGGAAATTACTGAAGACCTTTTTAAAGTTAAAAGTGTTAATGTGATTAGGATTCCAATTTTTTTTTTACAGAATATTTCTATCAACACCTCACGTTTTTATAATTTGGTTTTCGGCTTATTTTTGTTAAAAAAATATTTCCTATTTTATAGTGCTTTAAGGGCGTGTTTCGAGAAGTTTTTTATTTTTATTATAACTCAATTTTTTTTTCTGATCTATGCATCATTTTTTTTTACATGTGTTAAACTCGTTATTTCAAAATTTTCAAATAGTTAAAGGTAAATGAACAAGCGATTACGAAAATAAAAAGTCTTATTAAATTTTAAAGGATTTTTTTTGTCTAAAAAAAACAATCAGGGCAGTTTTTGCTGGCTGTTATACATATAACTGTTATGTTACTGAATTTAGTAGTATGTGGACTTAGATATAACTGAATGCTGACTGAAAAATTAAAACCACATTAATATTTAAAATGAAGAGTACACATGACTTTTTTATTTTTATAAGAGTACACATGCTATTTTTCACAATGTGTACGATTCAAGTACGATTTTTCACAATTTGTACGAAAGTAACTCTTGATTAATAACAATAATTGTAAGATTTAAAATCAGCAAATGGACATTGCTCTGATACAATCGCAGAAATCCCTAAATTCCAATTTCTCTTATATTTGTCAGAGATGAGACTCAATAATAATGTTTTATATGGTTCTTCAAACATCCAAAAATGATATAGAAGAAAATTCCTGACATGTCAACTTTTTGGAATCTTCACTTGTCTTCAAATTTCATGCAAACATTTCGAATTTCATCAATTTTTGATTGTGAAATAAAATAATCTTCTCTTGACTCTCTCTCGTCTATTGAAAATAATGCTATTTTCTCTTACGTTCCATGTAAGCACTTTTTTATATGCAACGTTATATATATGGTAGGAAACATAATTAACGAACTTGAAACAGTTAACGTTAAACGCAAGTACGAGACGATATTTGTAAGTATATGGAAAATTATTTTGTAGAAATTCTGATGGAAAATATGCATTTCTGGATTTTTGCTGGTAGCAAAAACCTGACCTCCAAAAATGGTTTCGAAGTTATGGCCTATTTCTATTAGAGACCGAGATTCAGAGATTCTTCTGTACAATTCCACGCGCTGTCTGAAAGCAATAAATATCCGAGGCACTTAAGGAATCTTGGAGGTTGTTCGTAGTGCGAAATGGAATCAGCTAAACGCTGAGCACTGTTACAATTATTTTATTAGTGATCTACTGTCTGCTTATGTTGTTGATTTTTTACAAATGCTGCTCTCGACGCACACCATGACTGTTTTATTACTTGTGCGTGCTTCGTATTTTGTGGAATATTCATGGCATAAATCAACATTCCATTATCCAGCTTGCTGGACTTCATTCACTGCGCATTCACCGGAAAATTTCTGTAACAGCATTGTAATAGAATAATAAAATGGATTGCTGTAAAGGTTGTGTTTTATTTTACCTTCTACGTTATCTGTGTTAGCTCAAGAATACGATTCCGCAAGAAGCAAAATGGATGAAATTTAGCATATGATTTTATCTTCAGAATTATAGATATTCATCAAATTTTGAACGCAGTCGATTGAAAAGATGCCACCCAAAATCCGTGCTCGGTTTTCTCTTTTATATTATTAAGCGCAGAACGCGCCATTTTGTATTAATATCTGAGAAATAATGGATATAATCTCAGACATCTAAAATTATGTATTATTTTGATTCGACCTTTATTATTTTTCGACTAAAATCATCATCCCTTTTGAAAAAATTTTTTTTTTTCTCTTCATATATTAGAATTTATATTTGCAAGTAATTAGTGAGCTCTCAGATGCCATGCATAGTTATATTTATCCAGTTTAGTATGTTTAACAGTGAATGGTATTTTGATGGAGAGCAGTGTCTTATTTAAGATCTTCTAGCCCATTTTTAGAATCTATATAAAAAGACATGATTTTGAGTTATGCGAATATTGTACATTATTTTATAAAATTAATTGGAATTTGCAAGTATTCCAATTATATATAATATTGGGCAATAAAAATTCGATTTATCCAAGAATTCGAATTAAGAAAAACCAGATATCTAAAAATCAATACAGTTGAAAATGGCACCAAGGTTTTCTTTTAATTACTTAACAGTTTAATGAACAATAAATAAACAGTAAATAATTTCAATAAATAAAATGATAATAATTATATACAAACTTAATAATTAAAATAAATATTTTAATAAATAAGTGAAAGTAACTTTTAGAGAATTCACCTTAAATCGAAGCGAAATTGTGCGCTAAAAATGGCTAGCCACGTAAAACAAAGTAGACGCGGCGGACACAAGCTACTGATGTATTTAGCTTCTACATTTTAGAAATAAAAGCATACAGTATTTGTTTTTGAATTTCGAATTAATTAATATAAATTAAAATTATGGATGATATTTTAATATTGTCTTGGGAAAAAAAATTCAATGGACCAAAGAAAAATTAGAATTAGTCAAATTTTATCATAATTTGAATACTTTGCAGAAAATATTGCAGTACCATAGTAAGAAGAATAATTCTCTTAGGAATATTTTCTTCCTATTAGTTCTAATTTACTAGGCCTTTTTAAAAACACTTTAGCGTAAAAATATATTTTTAAGGTTGTTTAAATGATTGAAATTCGATGACATTATTTATAAATAAGGTATAAATTATTTTATTTTTTTGTAAAGGTTTTTATCCTCATAGAAGCTTAATTGGTCAAGTACACTAAAATAACTAAATGTATAAGGGTAATTATATTGTAAATCTTGATCTTTTTCCATCATTTTTTAATTCACGATCAAACGTATTATTTTTTAATCAGATTGTATGTTTAAAAACAGTAGAAGCATATCATATCCTGCGGGGGAGGTAAAATAGAATGTGGAAGTTAAAAAAAATTCATCTTTCATTAATGAGGATTTCAAGGCTATTCATTGAATGTAATTTACTTGGACATTTTCATCATCTCCATGAATGATGTAATTATTCACATCATCCGTATGAGCTGACCTAATGAGACATTAGATACTCGCTGGGACGTTCCTAGTTTTACGGATGTTTTATTAAATTTTACCTCTTTAATGAGAAACAGAATTTTTTTTCAAGCCAATCTGAAAAGAACTGTATCATTAACTAAGTTTTTGTGTTAATAAATTGCTATCATATAGGCCATATTTATGCGAGTTAGCAGTGTGTATTATAGTTATTGCGTAATTTCATTTTCTTTCGACGGCAACTAACTACCTGGGTTTAGCGCATTTTTCTGGAAGGGTATTTTGTTTAACATTACTGAAGGTTTCTAATTCTTCCTTTTTTAATGTCGATATTAAGGGGTAAGAAATATGGTTATGCTCACTTCATTCAGCAAAAAACTGGCTATCTTCTCCGAAAATTTCCAATTTATGCATGCCCATTTATTCTTATTTATTTATTATTGAAATTATTTATCTAGTGGTTGAGGAATCTGTGACACATTTTAAGCCATTGATTTTTTTATATTTCATACAACTTTACAGCACACTGGTTCAAATGTATCTGATCAGTTTCAAAAGGGTTAAACTCTGTGTGGTAACTCCACAAACAATAAAAGGATTCAGAACCCCGGTTCAAAAAATAAGTTTTTTCAAGATCTAGCGTTATTTTCTTTCGATTTTGTCTTTCATTTCAATAAAATGGTTAAAACTGATTTTAAACGCAATTTATAACAATGCTTTTTATTGTTAAAATTCAATTTTACTGCTCTTCATATATTTCTCATGTGCGTTTACTAATGTTTTCATAAGTATTTTTTAAAAAAAGCTTTCTTTGGGCATTAATTCCAAAATGAAGTTTCCACTGTTATTAACCCGATAAAATTTTTCGGTTAGTGATTTTGATTGTGACTCTGTTAATTTTGTGACATAACCATCGGGAGTAGCCACCCCGAGGCTTTCTCATATACCCTTATAAATTTTACTTCTGAATTATTAACTGCTCACCATTTGCGAGCAATTAATACACAAGTACTTGAAAGCCAAAGGTCTACTTTGGTTTTCTAATTTTTTTTTTTTTTTTTTTTACGAAAAATTAATCAAAATTTGATACAGAGCTACAATTGTAGTCACAAAATCGCATGCCAAATTTCATCTATTTAAGTCACTGCGTTTTTGAGTTATTGCATTTACATGCTTTGAACATACAGACTGATAGACAGTCAACTCCTCGACAGATTTGTTTCTAAATTTGACATATCTACAATTTAGATACTAAATCGTTGTACCAAATTTTATCCATCTAGATCTTTTCATTTGCTTGTTATCGTGTTAACTTGTATTCGGACAGACAGACTTCCTGTGAATGGATTTCGTTCAAATTTAATAAAAATATGGTATAAAGACCAAATACTAAGTTTCACCCATGAGTCTTAAAGCGTTTTTTAATTATCATGTTCACGGATAGACAACGAAAATTTGTTTTTTCGGACTCAGGGAGATCTGAACCGTGAAGATTTATCAAAATCTGGAGTATTTTTTCGAGTATCTTCGAATTTTTTTGACGATTACAATATTTTCTCTTTGCATACTTCGTATAAAAGAAAAGTGTGAATCATAGAATGGAAGGGTTGATTCAATACACCCAAACCATTCTTAACTTAAAATATTTTCAAGCTGTGATGTTTCGACCTAAAGATGCGAAATCTAGGGATATTTTTTTTCTGTGATATTTCATTAAATAAATTTAGAAATGACTACACTACAGTAAATTTTTAAAATTACTGTGCTCGGCTATTCATTTTCTTATATATGCATGTGTGTGTGTGTGCTTAAAAACTTCATTTTGGTTATGAAATTTCATTTCATTCGATTATAAAAAAGCAGTAACTGTCTTAAACTGCTACCCAAGCAGGTCATCAATATTATTCCCGAAAAAGGGAAAATTTGTTAAACTATTAAAACGCCTCGAGCTTCCTTTTTACTTTTTTGTATACAAAGTGTAGAAAAAGTATTGTAATCGTTAAAAAAAAAAAAAATCGACCTGGAGATTTTGACGAATTTTCACGTTTTAAATCTGCCTGAGTTTGAAAAACACATTTTATGTATTATGTTTGCCCGTTGGTCTGTAACAAAGATAATGCAAAAATGCTTTAAGCTAGACGGATGAAATTTGGCATATTGTCTTTATACCAAATTTTTAAATTTCTATCAAATTTTGAACAAAATTCATTCTGAGAATGTTTATCTGTCCGGCTGTTCAAATATAAGCTAACATGATAACAAAACAGAGCTAGATGGATAAAATTTGGTATCCAGATTTAGTATCTAAAGTGTAGACTTATGTCAAATTTGGAACCAAATCCAACAAGGGTTTGACTGTCTCTCGGTCTGTGCTTTCAGAAGCATGTAAACACGATGACTCAGAAGCGCAGCGATTTAAATTTATCAAATTCGTTGTGTGATTTTGTGATTACTATTGTAGCTTAGTGTCAAATTTTGGTTTTAATGGCCTGGGGAAAATGCGTCTAAAACACAAATTCGATTTTCGGATGCTATTGTCCATATGCTAGGGGTTAATCGCTAATGCTCTTGCCAGAGACTATACAATAGATTCACTAAAAATGCTAAATTCATGCCAACGGCTATTATTTCGTAAGTATTGTATGCCATTGCCATGCCGAGCGTTTTTCTGCCTACTCAAGGTACGTAATGTTTGCCAGGAGTGCGGGATATTAGAAAGTACGCGAGAAAGTTTTGAGGGGACCACTCTCGCCTGTTCACTTTTTGTTTCATATTCTTAGTGTCAAAGCCATGCCGTATTTCTCTTCACTGGTTAGGACTCGGATTCGCTGATAATAATATCGAAAACCGAATTTAAGTTACCTCTTTAATCATTCAATTTAACAATAAATGGAGTTACGTCTTTTCACCAGTGACTGCAATATCTTTCAAGACTCAACCTAAAGAAGACCATTTACCTAAGTTTATAGCCTTGAAATCATAAAAACAATTCTAAATCGGACTCGGTTCACAGTTACTTTTTAAGGAAAAGGGACTCAGAAAATGGACATAAGGGGAAGAATATTAATGAACTTTGATTTAAAATCCATGAAAAACGATTAGATTTGATTAAATTCGTCGAATTCGGATCCTACTTAGGCAGAGTTTATCAGTCACCTTTTCTGGCTTTTGTATTTTATAACATCGATTAGGTGGAAATGCAAGGATGCGTTGTTTCAGTTGAAGGATTCATCTTACATAAGTGATGTTATTATCGAATCTTGAATGCATGTAAAATGTGCATTTTAAAATATTCAAGTGACATATAGTAATCTTCTACTTAAGCGAACCTGAAGTTAAACGGTTCCTCATTTCTCTCCCCCTTATTGAATATTTCCCATTTTGAAATATCACAAATTGAAAAATAAGGAATAATAATGATGTATGTTTTTAAAAATGAACCGGAAACTGATCAAATCTTTCATTTAAAATAAGAAATTGGATATCTTGCTAGGAAATGACTTTTTGAAAATTGATCGCAGTGATGTCAATCAACTATTGGGCATACACAGCTAAGATTTGACTGTCGATGGGCATATAGAGAAACAAGAGTAAATTACTCCTAAAGAAGCTGACACCGCAGACCCAGATCCATCAGAAAACAAAATGATGGTGGCAAAAGATCTCGGTTATTTCAAAAAGGATTACCAATTTTGGAGATGACAGACTCAAATAAAAAACATACTATAACTACAAGGCATGGGATTAAAAAATATAACAGTTATTTACTATGAAGAAATTATTCGCGAAGAAACACAGTCATTGATTATCAGAAGAGTTTGATGGATTTTATGAAGCCTTTGAGTGTCACATTTATTTGAATATGTTCTACGTTGTGTATAAACGCTTTATTCTTTATTGCATACATTTCGTCCTAATAGCTTTATGTTATCCTTGCCTGTAATGAATAAAAAAATCGCTCACATTTATATGTAGAGTTAGGCCCCGATTTATGATCTATTCGCGAGTTCCACTTATTACGTAACTTTACAGTATTAATTGTATTTTTACTTATTTTCGTAGGGGGAACTTCATTATCTACTTATCTGTTAACGATAAGTATCTGCTGCTGACAAAAAAAGTACTTGCAGAAGTTCAGATTGGAGACGGATTCTTATCTTCTTATCTACCTTACATGTGCCAAGTTTCATTTTAGATGAATGTTCGGAGTATGTTTTGGTATTATCAGTTTAGTGCATCTTTGAACAATTGTATGAAGTTAGCTTTTTTTTTTTTTTTTTTTTTTAGGGAAGTAGTAACCACGAGGAATAGTTGGTACTGAAATCAGATCATTCAAAAATATCTATTTGATTACAAATTTTATCATTTATTGATGAGGAGATAGTTTCTGTGATCGAATTCTGTAATTAGCAATAAATATAAGCTTGCTAAATTGAATGAATTTTTCAATTTTAAATTGAAAGAAAAATTATATATATGTAATAAATTCATTTTGATATTTTCGCATTATTATTTTCAAAATGGATAAATATCCATTCCCTTACTCTCTACGCATTTTTTCTAAAGGCTTCCCATTTCGGAAGTATGAAAGCCAAAAACGTTTTTCTTGGCTTTCCTTTTCAGTGTTTGCCATTTACCGATGAATCGTTGTTTTATGCATCATGGTAATAGACGGGAATCCTTAAAAAAAAAAGCATCTGAAGATTACCATTTATCTCTTTCTTCAAAAATTGTCGTTTTTAAAAGGATTTGAAGACTGTAGTAAACATATTTTAGGGTTTTAATGACTGCCACGTTCTTCAAGGATGCAAACACAATGCTAATCTGCCTACATAATGCACTCATTTTTATGAATTTAATGTGGAATTTGTTGTGGAAATTACCTTTGCATGAAACTCTTCATTGTATTCACATTTTTATATATATTTCATTGCTTTTTTTTGTATCCACTTTTCTATTTATGTAATTAAAAGAACTGTTCAGATTGTACTGCGAAAAAGTAATTATAATAAAACTTGAGAAATTCGAATTTTTCTTAAAATCTATTTTTTTAGGGGGGGGGGACTTCCTTGTATATTCTGTAAATATAATGTTAAAATATCAGCAAGAATTCGAATTTCAGTTACCTTTAAGTGAAAAATAAAAATTACGAATTTCTTTTATTTTTGAATTATTTTTATTAATTAAATGAGACGATGCTTTTTCTGATCATAATATGAACAACTCTTTAATGTCCTCCACATTTACTCGAGGATGTACATTACAGTAATAAAAAAAAATTCATACTTTTATTTATTAAAAATGTTAAAAGACGAACCTTTGCTACGTTTTAAATTTAGAAATTCACTTAGTACTTCGGATTTTTGGATAAATAGAATTTTTGTTATGATCCTGTCATCTTAAAACTAGGTAGGTAGGTAATGTAATTCTCTAGAGCAGTTTCTCAAGATTCACATTCATTCCTGTTTACTTATGGAAGACTCATCCATGTCTCAAGGTGGCGCTTTTTCATGTTTTGTGTTTCTCTGCTGATGCATAGTCCTTGATAGTTATCTTCTGTTTCAATTTTTATTGCCCACATTTGAGCAAATTTGGTTTTTGACATTCCTACGATTTAAAAGTAATACGATAACTATGATGTAATATATCAGGTACTCATATTTTTGATTCTTAAATTTTGTCGAGAATTTATTGCTCGCTAAATTGAAATTCTTTTTGTAATTTGGGGTCGATCCCTTCTATTAAGATTATTTTTGTCCTCAAAGAAGTTTTTCCGTTCGTATGCGCTAGTAAATAAATAGTGAACACTTTCGTGGCTTTGAACGCCTTGCTTTTACATCTATTGCTTGTTTTAGAAGGGAAGCAGGCTTCTTTTCTTGTTTGTCTTTCCCCGATTGCCGTCGAAGATAATTTCAACACAGCATCTCACTGAACTGCATGTATGGTCTTGGTGTCATGTTTGAGATGAATTGTCTGTCAAATAAAGAACTTTGAAGTTAAATAAAGCAATGTTTATTTACTGTTTAAGAAATTAACAAAGATTACATTTTTATTTCTCTTAGCACAGTTTCAATATATGCAAAATTTTGACTTCAGGCAACAAGTTTATATCATGTAAAAACATGGATATATTATTGAGATCATAATTTAATTAGTATCATAAAATATAAACGACTGATTTCCGTTTCATTTCTTGTTTTGAAATTTTAAATAGCTTGTTAAATGTTTTCAATAATATAGTTTAAATAGTTATTTTGATTTAGATTATTTTGCAATATTTTATTGTAAAAATTTCATTGATCTCTTCGAATTTTCCGTAAAAAAGATGGTTTTAAGAATTAAAAATGTATTGCTTACGAATGATAAGAAGTCTTGAGACTTGGAGAAATGTTCACGTGGGAAATTAAATGTCCCGTTTAAAATATTGTATTGGTTTAAATTTTATACTGTCTTTTGATTACAATTAAAATGGAATTAACATCTTAACATTTTTTCAAATAAATATGAGTGTAAAAAAAGTGACATGATTTATTTTCATCACTAGTAATAAGGATAAAAAAAAATTGTAAGAATGAGATATTATAAAAGCAAACACTAGTATGTTATGGGGTGCCGCGGATTAAATGAAAGTAAATGCGAAAATTATGAAAATTCAGAAAAGTATGATTTTTGAAAATATACAAATCTGCTGATCTTAAGTATTTTTTGAAATAAATATGAAGGTAAAAAAAAAAAACGATATGACTTATTTTTCCCACTAATAATGAGAAAGCAAAGAAAACCAATTTCCACCCCACATTTTTGTTAAAATGAAATATTATAAAACCAAAGACTAGTATGTTATGAGGCGCCGCGATGTGACTAGTTCATTTGTATCTCCATATTAGCACTTGGAATAACGATTTAATTTATAATTTTTTGAAAGAAGATGAATATTTCAATTAATTTTAGTTGAACAGTTTACTCTTTCAAGGGCTATTAAAAATTTTAAAGTATTGAAGTTAAAAAAAATTTAAAAAGTTCTGTTGGAAATTATTTGAAGATTTTAAAATGATTGTCGTTGCTCGATACTTTTTATTGCAGATTATTTAGCTGTGATCTATACTTGTTCTAATATTATTTAGCTATGTTCAAAACTTGATCTAGTAGATTATTTAGCTATGTTCAATATTTGAACCATTATTGCTTTTGGCATTTTCTTCGACATGAAAATAACTATATCATATGCTGATCGCTGGAGTATTTTTGTTTTTCGAAAAATTCATTTGAATAATAAATTCGGAAACAGGTTAAAATTATTGTCGTTGTGTATAACCTTTACGTCTTCCATGCCTTAGGAGCATTATGAGATATCAAACATTTTTCTATAAAGGTGTCTTCGTTTGTCAAAAAGCTCTTATGAACAAAAGGACAAGCAGGTAACTCACATTCTTCAAAGAAAAGTTTACGAAATATTTCGGATAATTTATTTACATAATGTTATTATAAGTTTGCATGTTAACATTAGAGTTATCACTCTCTTTTAAATAAAGAAAAATCTTTGTCTTAATCCCCTCCCCCATGCATTTGTGACAAGTAGCTTTTACAGTTTTTCTAATGAACGAATCACTTCTGGGTTTTCCACAGTAACGGATTATAACCTATATATGATCTAATCATAAGGATTAAATTATTTTAGTATTGAATACTGAATTGGGCATCAAAATAATTTCATATAACATTTATTATCAAAACACAGCAAATGATTCATTAAAACGCTAAATATCTAGTTCTTTTTCTTTTCAGTAGTAAGCACTATTGCATATAGGTTTTAATTTTAGGTGATTTACTTGATCCCTGTTTATGATTTCGTCGGTAATTTAATTTCAACTTAGTTTAAGTACCTGGATTTATTTTATAATGAATTGAAGGTTCTTTTTGATAATTTTAGTAATATTTTCCTTAATTAAAAATTTTTTTTATAGGTGAAACATTCTACAATAAGAATAATTTGGACCAAATTGAAGAGAATCGCACAGATGCAATCAGTGGTAAGTCACACAATGAAAGCAACCCTTTTTCTTTATTTGTAACTAGCCGCCTTTGGCGACCAGCCGGTTCGCCAATCTTAATGTTCGTTAAAATTTTAATAATTAAATATTTAAGCAATTCCTACTTTAATAGCTTCTTCATCAAAATATTTTAAAACTTCAAATTTTGATAGTCATATAATTCACTCATACTATTATAAAGACCTTCAGTCATAACGTAATATGTATCTCTCTAAATTTCTGTTAGCTCCCGTAGAATTTATTCCTTAAACTAGAGTGGAAAGGATTAATCTGCAATTAATATAATAATATTTTTTACTGAAACAAAGCATTTTTTATAATATGATTACTGAAAACAGAGTCACTGAGCGTTTAAACTTTATGGGCACTAAAGAATATCTTTCTTAATTTATATAATATCTCAAGAATTCGTCAACAAAATTTTCTCAGCTCATCATGAGCAGATCGATTAATTAATAATGTTTAATTTTAAATGCATTAACACTAAGAAAATAAAACGAATCATTTAAAATAATCGATTGAAAACAGGTTAAAAAAAACTACTTAAAAAACGATTTACTTAAAACTATAAGCATATACAAAAAATATATAACGAACATAAATACAATTTAATTACAAAAGCATACAACTAACCTAAAACTAATTTAAATCAAATCCGCATCCGTTCTCAACAATCAGAACACAATGCGCATGCGTGAATTTTCATATTTCAGAATTTTCAGTTACGGTAACGCAAATGCATGAATTATTATATGCCAGTTGGGGTAATGCTATGCAGATTAGAAATTTTTAATTTCCTTTATTCTGTTTTGTTTTAATTCAAAAGTACTTCAGAATGAATCTGAAAGATCGATTAATTAGCAATGTTTAATTTTAAATGCATCAAACATTAAGAAAATAAACAGAATCGTTTGAAATAATCGACCGAAAATTGTTAACCCTAGCCTCATTACTGTTGGGGGGGGGAATTGAAGCCTTACTCATTTTGCGGTGGGGGAAATGAAAAAGATTTTTTGGCGGGAAAGTTAGTTTTTAATTAATAATTAAAATTCTAATTGAAAATTCAAAAAAAAAAAAAAAGGAACCCCAGGTGCACATTCCCGACCTCCATGGTATACATGTACCAAATTTGATAGCTGTAGGTCAAACGGTCTGGCCTGTAGAGCGCCAACACACACACACACACACACACACACACACACACACACACACACACATTGAGCTTTATTATAAGTATAGATATAGATAGATATACAGGTTGTTTCAAAAGTTCGGGAAAGCTTTCAAACTTAATAATTTACAACTAATGAAGATAAACCAGTGCCATTTCCAATGAAGATAGAAATGAAATAGGATTTTTTTTGTAACTACATTAGAATTCATTAACCGCACAGTTACCAATTTATGCTATCAGATGTTTCTGCAGTTGATGGAGTGATGTGTTTCATAGAATAAGAAATTTGTTGTAATAAGGATTTATTGATGCTCAGTGTATCGTACTGCATTCAGGAGCTTAATTTTCAGACGGGAAACCATACTTTTCGCAACATTAAGCACGATTTTAATGGTATAACAGAACATTATATGTCATCGTTAAATTTTTATTTCAAGGCAAAAATTTCTGTTTCGAATGCACCCTTTTTGATAAAATAGTATTTTTCTATTTTCATTTGCAAGTTATTATTTTTTAAAGTTGCTCGTAAATTTATGAAGCATCTGTATTTCAGTTACATAAATACATTTACATTTTATTACTATAAAAGTCATAAGTGCATTTATATTTTTTTCTTATAGATGATAAACGAGATACTCTAATTGTAGAATTGGAGAAAAAGGATGGAATGACTCTGGGATTAATTATTTCAGGTACGGAATGCATTCTAACAAAAATAAACACCACAGGAGATGAAATGGAGAGATATTTATAATTTAAAATGTATTGGAAGAATTTACTCTTAAATACAGATGATAGTAAATTATTTTTACTTCTAAAATTAAGATTTATACAATTTGAATGTTGTTAAATCATTTTTATTTATTAGGAGTGCATGCTAAAAATATGTACATTTTCACTTTCAGTATTTGGCTTCGGTATTAACTCAATAATCACCATGTGAAGTAAATGCGTCTCACAGTAATATATTTATTCAGGCTATATGATTCACATATGCTTTATGTGAAGTTTGTTTATTTGGTTGCTAAATTGTTTATTTGAGCGTAGCTCAAGGACGGTTCATGCTGGTATACGAATATATAATAATTAGTAAAGTGTAGTCTACTGAATAAAATAAACTGGTTAGCCTTATGCTTAGGACACTTTTTCCTTCCACTTTTATTCATGGTATATCTCTATCTGCTGAGCTATTTGATGTCGGATTTGTATTCATCCTTGGATACCTGGAATTGATCATCCTCTTCATCATTAATAACTTGAAAACGGCGCTTTTCCTTCTTGTAATTATACCTGATTCTTCAAAAATATACGTAAAATTATATATTGAACTAAAATTTGTATTACGAATATTTACACACTGCATTACTTTGCTTTATACTGTGCTGTTAATAGAACGCAACTAAAAATTAACTAGAACAAACACGTTTGTATTTTGAATCATGTGCGTTTCGCCCGGTTTGCGTTACGATTTTGATCTAGAAGGCCGCATAAGATACCCTTCAGCCTCCAGTTCAAAAAAAAAAAAAAAAAAAAAAAAAAAATTACAGCTTTGCAAAAAATAATTTTGTTAATAATTTTATAAATTTTACACGTATAATGAGTCACTTGCTTCCCTTGCCTCAATCATTTTTTTTTCTTTGGAAATTAGCATGTAAAAACTTTTTTGAACTTCATGAAAAATTATATATTTTTAAATTGTGATAATGATAGCTTTTACAGAAAGTAAATATTATGTCTTTTGATTGCATTTATCGTTCTCTCTTTTTGTTTCTTAAAGAATGAGGGATCCTTGTTAATTAATTTAAACTATGAATAGAAAACGAATTAAGAATATGATAGCAAAGAATAAATATGGATTTTAAAAAATTAAAATGCACGAATAATAAAATTGCTATAAAATATACCTTCTCATAAATACACTAAAATGTAGAAAATATTTTTTAAAGTCAAAATCTAGAGATCAGAACAAATATCGTAAACGCGTGAAGGTTTGATAGAAATATTCTGAAATTTTATACCCTTTATAATATGCTTTAAGGAATGTTTGAGAGGTTTATTTATTTTTCTATTCAGTGCAGCTTAATTTTCTTATCGTATCGGTTTCAACGCCTAACGCTTTTACAATTTTTGCTTTGCTGTCCGAATGTTTGATTAAAAAGATATATGTTTTGCATTTTAGTACACTAATAAGACCGTGTTTTTAAAATAACTTTTATTTTTATTATTTTAATTTCTTGTATATGGAGTATGCGAAGAGAAAGTATTGTATTCGTCAAGAAATTCAAACTCTAGATTTTGATAAATCTTCCCATATCAAATCTTCCTGAGTCCGAAAAACACATTTTCTGAGTTGTCTGCCCGTGAACACGATAACACAAAAACGCTTTAAGATTAATGGGTGAAATTTCATATTTTGGTCTACACCACATTTGTATATTTCTGTCGAATTTTGAACGAAATTCATTCACAGGAAATCTTGTCTGTCCGAATATAAGTTAATACTATTAACAACAAAATGAACAAAACTAGATGGATAAAATTCAATATACAGATTTGGTATCTAATGTTTAGATATGTGTCGAATTTTGAACCAAATCCATCTAGGGGTTGACCATCTGTCTGTCTATATTTTCACAAGCATGTAAATGCAATAACTCAAAGACGCAGTGACTTAAATATATTAAATTTGGTATGGAATTTCATGACTATAATTGTAGTTCTGTGTCGAATTTTGTTTCAATCGTTTGGAAAAAAGGTATCCAAAATGTACATTCGGTAATCTGGTTATTGTCTATTATTCTCACCCATAACTATTGTTAGACTCTGGAAAGCGGTTAATAATGCACAAATAGAGAATACAAGTCTCGATGATACCACTTCCGCTGGTTTTTTTAAATATGTTTTATAATTTATTAAGAAACTTTATAATCAATTTTAGGGCAGGATATTCACTACCGAATGACGACTGACAATTAAGTTCTGAAAATATTAAAATATTGTACTGTTATCGGAAATTTACTACTCTACATAATTAGAAAATTCTAGCACATCAGAAAGCGAATGAAAAGTCTATTATAGAATTCAATTTTTGCATATATGGAACAAATGAAGTTAAATAAAACTATATAAAAACTGCATAAATAATCAGAAATTTTCTGAGATTTGTGTTACGACATTTAAAATATAAGATATTTTCCTGTTTTTTTTAAGTGACTTATATGTGTACGAAATTAAAATCTCTGTTCAAAAGCACTTTTATTAATGTATTAAACAGCAAATTGTTAAAAATTTTAATTATTTTTGTATTTAAATATATCATATCATATCTTTATAAATAATCAGAAATTCTTCCGAAGGTGGCACCACGGGAAAGGAACTAGAATTTACTTTTATTAATGTATTAAGCAGCAAATTTTAAATTTTTTAAAATTATTTTTGTCTTTAAATCTATCATATCATCATCTCTTTATAAATAATCATGTATTCTTCTAAAGGTGGCACCACGGGAAAGGAACCAGAATTTGATTTAAATAGTGATTAGCTGATAATGAAGTTCTGAAAGTGTTAAAATATGATACTGTCATTGAGAACATGCAAGTGCACTGTTTCAAACAGTGTATAATTTCAAACCTATGATTCATTTATAAGTGAATGAAAAATCAGTTATAAAACTCCATCTGAGCAAATATAAAAGAAGTCAAATGAAGAAAAAAAAAAGAATTAAAAAGAAAAATTCTACTTTGAAAAGGAATGAAACTTCTGTAAATTCTACTATGTGTCCGTCAAAAGTGTTTTTCCAGCACAATCACAGTTACTTTATAAATTTACTATGAGATTTGAAAGCTCTTTAAATCTTTATATTTGTTTGCTATGTTGTAAGATATTAGTTTGCTTGTTCATTTGAGATATTTATAACAAGATTTTATTTGACTTTTAACTGCCTTGTCATTAATCTATTTTAACGTCTTTTTAATTATTTATATTAATTATTTGTAGGTGGAATCGATAAGAACTCCAGACCGAAGATCTCAAATTTAAGGCCTGGCAGTATAGCTTACAGGTATGCGAAAATATCTAAATCACGTGTATCTTCATAAATAATTTTAAATCATTTTTCAGAAACTAGGAAATAATTTTCTGCAAAATTTCCGCATTAGAATAGAATTATTTCTTTAGTTTGATCAAAGCTGAAGTTATTCAATTTTCACTTTCGTATTTTTATTAATATTATTAAATTGTTTATATTGAAGTTTCAGCAATGTTATGTAGCAGGATGATAATTGTAATCAAACCTTTTCAAATTATAGAAGAATATTTCTTGTATCAATATACTGTGCATGTGCTATAAATATTTTTAGACTAATGTTTATTGAGTATTAAGCTGAATATATGCCAATATATTCAGTTAATTAATAAAAGTTCAGTTCAATTTAGAACTTAATAATATTTCTAATATAACTTATTATTTTTGCTTTGTTTAATAAGGATAGGTCAAAACCGATGTACTTAAAATTAACCGCGAAATCTATTTTAAAGCAGTCTAATAAAAACGAATTATCTCGTAGTTTGTAGTTGAGTTCATTTGATTCTCCTTAAAAGTCTTAATGGCTGTGACATTTTCTTCCGTAATATTTTCAAATTTCGTTACCACTTTTCATACATTGTGCTTAGGGATTGCAATACCGGGATACCGAATACCGGTATTTCGAGCCAATTGTACAATTTTGTAATACCGGTATTCACAAGTTTAAATACCGTTTTTTCGGTATTCTAGAAATTTTTTAAATTGTCTGTACTATATGTTCAGGGACATAGCAATATGTTTTTGTTTTTATGTCTCCTTAATGGGCGAAATTAGACTGTGAATACAAAGTTGCATCGTACAATCATGAGAAGTGATAAAATACTGTTTGCCAACGGATTATAAAGCCCTCCGCGCTTTTGCGCATGCGTTAGGATGGTTTAATTCGACAAAATAGGGATGAGAGGCAAGATGAAAGGAAAAGATGTTTACATTCAACAATGAAGATTCGCGTTTTATGAGACGTAAACATTACAGATAATTAGTAATACAGAAGGAAAAAGGTATTAATGCACAGTAAAATATTTCGGATCAATTTTTATTTTATGTAAGGGGAATAAACATTAAATTATGAAGAATAAATGAAACATTTCTGTTCTTAAAGAAGAGAGTGAGAGTGATATTGACAATGAAGATAATGACAATATAATTGTTGAAGAAGATATTGCTAATGAGGATCAAATATTAACGCATCAAGAATTGCTTCCTATAATATATAAAGTTCAAAAAATTGTTAAGATATTTAAACTTTCCCCTACAAAAAATGCCATATTACAGAAATATATACTAACTGAAAATAAAGCAGAATATATGTTAATATTAAATTCTAATATATGTTGGAACAGTTTACTCCTAATGATGGAACGATTTTTGAAACTAAGAAATCCAATCCAAAACGCAATAATCGATTTAAACCTGCAAATTAATTTTTCGACTTAATTCGACTTAATATCCAGAACTGTATCAGCTCTACTTCCAATAAAACTGGCTGCTGAGGCATTATGTCGGAAAGATTCTAATTTATTAACAGCTAATGCAACAATAAATTTCATGTTGCAGCCACTCAAAGAACAGCACACATCACTCTCTGAAGAATTATATATTGCATTGAAAAATTGCACAGAAGAAAGGCATACCGAAATAGAAAATGTCTTACGGTATTTACATAATTATGATGGTTTTAAAAAAGAAAATTAAAAAGAAGAAAACAGACTAACCAATTCAAATCTGATAAAATTTATAGTAAATTTTCTTAAAGTGTTCCCGCAAGCCTATCCACATTCGGAAGAATTTGGTACGGTTTTCGCAGATTATGATGACACTAATGTCGATAGTGAAAAGGAGTTGTCTCTTGAACAAAAATTAGAATTAGTGATAAAAAAAAACCAAAATACAATATATCCAAATCCATTCGAGGAGAAATCGATTTATTTGAAGATGATGGATGTAGAGGTAAATACTATCGCGCATTGCTAACAGAACCACCAACTAGCGTAGATGCCGAAAGAGCGTATTCGACAGCTGGTAATTTTTGCTCAAAATTACGTTCCAGGCTTAATGGCAGTACAGTCGATGCATTATGTTTTTTTTAAGATCACATTTCAAAAATTTGTAATAGTACCACAGACTGAATAGTGATATTACACTTTACACTTTTTCACTTTTTACACTTTTTCTGTGATTTAAATAAATAAGACATTCATTTACCTTTTTGTTATTCTTTATATACTGTTATAATTTATAAGTTACAAATTATTTTTTGTGATATTTACACTCTCTAATAAAACTGGTAAATAAAACAAAGGAACGCCTGTGTTTTCTTTCTTTTTTTAAAATTTCGACGACCGGTATCAAAACCGGTATCCCGGTATTAAAATCTAAAAAATACCGAAAACCTGTATTAAACTTTTGGTCCGATATTGCAATCCCTAATAGTGCTGAATATGTATATTTATATTATTATACTATACATAATATGAAATCATGATATTAATCGATCAAAAAACTATAACCATAGTCACAAATATTATTGACATTGAGTTATTATAGGGCAGAAATCTCAATTTAATACGTCTTATATGTTGTTAGGCGGAAATGAAAAGTTAATATTAAGAAATTGCACATTAAACTGTTGTATTAAATTGTTTTTTATGCTAATGGCGTCATTCCCTTTATTAATTAATTATTTATCTAATCTTTATGATGAGAGGTAGCAAGCTTATTGTGTTGGCTGTAATTAATTTGTTAAAGAAGTAATGTAATAAATAAATTGAATACAGTGCCACCTAATTTAATATATCACCTGCTATTATACTTTATGTTATTTGAGACAAAAATTCTTCCATGACTTTTAATAATAGTGAAAGAAATTGTTTAATTAACCTTCACGCTGATCTTCTCTGTGCTTCAGTGTTTTTAACCAAAATTTGTTGTACTTATATATTTTACTTAAAGAAGGTTATAGTTATCATATAGCAAATTAGTTACCTGGTATATATGTCAGATGGGAGAAATTAAATAAATTAGTTAATATTAAATACAAATGTGCACGTGAGGACATGTATTTTTTTAAAGATATATATTATTTTTAGAGTAAAAAATACTTTTATGTAAAATAATATAATGCATTAAGTCCTCTAACTTCGTCCTTAACTTTTAAAATTAAATTGATAATTTCGCTTTAGCTTTTCAAACGTTTGTTAAATAACAGATTAAATCAAACATTTTTAAAACTTTCAAAAAACTGATTTTTTTCCTTAAATTATTAATATTTTTTTAAATGATACAAAATTTGATTAAGCAATGCGAATGCCATTTCGGACGTTGATAAATAAAATTATTTAGAATGCATTAATTCAAAACGTAGGGCACTCGGAACATTTATCCTTTTTATAGACAAAATGTAGTTTTTAATTAATAAAAAATTAACTATTAAAATCTAATTTAGAGTAATCTGTACTAAAATTTTCGTTACTGTTTTTAATATTTGTAAACAAAGTTTGAAAAAAAAGGTATTCAGTAGTTAAGATTTATACAGTGCACAATTTTTTTGAATTTCATTTTTATTTATACGGATTTTGATGTATTAAATTTGAATATTTTGTAATATATTTCATGGAACACATAAATATTCTTTTAAACAGCAATTACAGAGTAATAGTAGGTGTTATGTGCGTTACGAATGCAGCATTTACAGGATTCCGTATATTTTGTTCTTTTTATATTGATTAATAGCTTTGCATTAGTTTCTCTCAAAACTGCTAACTGATTGTAAGAGGATGAAATTTGACTATCTAATGCCTGGTTCAATTTTCAGCGCAATAATTTCGATTTATAGTTCATTAAAAAGAAGCAAAAAGTCGTTTTAAAGTTAGAAAATGCAATTTTGTATGAACTTGTTTGTAAAAGTTATTAGGCATATAAAATCGACCAAATATAACAAAATTAAGTTATATATGTTATTGAAATATAAGAAAATCAATATTGACTTAATTATTTTTTATATAAAAGCAATATTACTGATTTAATTTTTTTTTAAATTTTAGATGTGATGCCTTAGATGTTGGTGATTACATTATCTCTGTAAATGGTATTCGAACAAGTAAACTAAGACACGAAGAAATTGTTAATCTACTAAAAAATGCTGGAAGTAAAGTTACTTTAGAGATAGAATATGAGACACCTGTTCTATGTGAGTAATTGGCTCTTATTTTGAAATTTAGTTTTAATAAATCTTGTTTTCTATAGTTCAGTAAAAAGATCAGATATATATATACCATGGCATGCATGGATTGTAGGCATGGGTGCAATGTAATTTGTATTCCAATGATGCAAAAAGCAAATTCAGCTGGAAATTTGCCTTTTAAAAAATTATTTTTAATAATTTAATTGTAAAATTAAATTATTTAATAGAAATTTACTTGATTGGTACTTCATCTATGTGCAAAATTTCATTTTGAAAGATTTCTTCATTTTATTTATTAACTTTCTGTTTTAGTCCTAAAGTCTTTAAGGAGAAATTAATTCTAGTAGGTATTATATTTGGCCAAAGTTGAGTCATCTTAATAACAGCTTATTTAAAAATGAAATTATGAGGAGATAATTTTTTTTGTTCTTATTTTGAGATATAGGTGGTAGGTATTGTGGTAGATATAGATATAGATATTGTGGTAGGTAATTTTAGAATAGACTTTATTAATTTTAGATAGAATTTATTGATTGATAATTTAAATCTTAAACCACGAAATAGTTCAACAATTGACAGAGCTATGCGTTGCGAAGAATAAGACGTTAGGCAGAGTTATCATTTATAATTACTCTATGTAACATCATCCGTTCCAAAAACTGTCATATGGTGAGGAATCACTCTTTTCTTTTATCACTCAGATTTGGTTCAAATTCTTTCATACCAAAGAAAATATTGTTACCTCATGATTGTGACTTCAGTGACATAGGATATGCACTCAAAATGTGATAAAATATGTCCTCATCAGAATGTATACACCTCAAGATGTCTGTTAGATGTAATCACTTCAAGATATCTATTTCAAATGTTTACTCTTTAGAAATACACAAATCTAATGCAGGAAAGAGAATCTGTTAAAATTTTTTGCTGTAGCAAAAGGAAACGATATAAATAACTCAGTTAAAAAAAAATTGCGAGCATGAGTATTTTTAAAATTTACTTCGAGTGTCAAATCAAAAAGAATACATCAGTTATATTTGTTATTTATAAATAATTTTATATCTTAATTTTAGTAGAATTGCGGATTCGAAAATTTCACCATTTTTCGTCTATATAGGGCATATATTTTGCTTCTTTCGCAAGTTTCTCTGCTATTTCATTGACGGCATTACAATTTCAAATGATGAATGGATTTTGTGTATCTCGCAATAGAGTTAAAATCGTTATTCTTAACAGCTTCTTCGTACAATTTTAAAATTATTTGTTTTGTATAATATAAAATGAATGGCATATATTTATTGTTACTTTAGAAAGCTCAAAGTCGTTTTTAATTTTTGCAGCAGTCATGAATTTTCAAACTTTTTCGAATATTGTTTTCTTGTACTTGATAATTTTCATCACTGTTTGAATTGCAACGATGCTTTAGATTTAATTACTTTCGATCTTTATGTATTTTTTTAAAAAGTTTTCTGTCTAATTATATTAAATATTTATTTTAACAGTCAACAATACTTCTCATTATAATTCTAAAGTAATCCAAGTAAAGCTGGAGAAAGAGAAAGACAGTTTTGGCTTTACTTTGAGAAGTGGTCCATATAATGACAGATTGAAATCTAGACCTTTGATCATAACTGACATCAAATTTGGGGGCCCGGCGCACAGGTAATGTTTTCATTATTTTCTTTTGAGTAAAAAATGTAGGATTGGATTAATTCTTCGTATTGAAATTTTTGGAGCATTTTACAGAAATTTTACATGATCCATATTAAAACCGCATTTCTCATAATTATTATTTGATATTTGGGTTTTAAAACTGTTAGTAAAAATCGTATATTCTAGCCTGTTGATAGTGTATTATCAAAGAACTTCGAAAATAGTATAGCTTCAGGAAGTTATCTGTTTATTGATTATATTTTTATATTACTATTTTTTTAATTTATTTTCTGATATAGTGGATCAACCTCATTTTTCGTACTGTTCAGCTCCTCTGAAATATAAATATGCTCCTCACATTTATCTTCTTCTATTATTAAATCAACTGCGCGTGTATACACTATATGTTTTCTTGGTCTTTTGCATTACACTTTGTGTTGAATTATAATTTATAGAAAAAAAAAACCGTAAGTTGGATGACTTTCAGACACTTAATTACTACTTGAGAAAAAAAAAAAAAAAAAAAAAGCTTCTATCCTATTATTAAGATACTTGTCAACATAAGTGTTAATGTTAAATACATATCCATTTATTTCCATTTCAGCAAGAAGTAAATATTTTTAAATGCGGATTATTCATATTTTCTGCTTTTGTGTGCATATGCATTCACGAAAGATGATTAATAAGTAAACATTTTTAAACTGGCATTTTCTTAATGAACATGGTAAAATATAATGGTAAAAATGTTTTTAGAAATTACTGAATTCTCCAAAGATTTTGTTATATAAAGTACTTTAATACTATAAAAAAAAAAAACATTTGAAGCATTATTATTCTTAATTTTACAAGCACAAGAGCTATTTTTAGTGTTACGTTTATGACTTGAAGTTCTCTAAATACATCTATTCCATGAATTGTTTCAGTTAGAGTATCCATATTGAAGGATATAATTAGCTTTTGCGAATAATTTATTGAATCTTACTATTTCAGAATGAGGTGGTTTTCTTTTTTATAATGATAAATATTCAGTACTCATGTATTGAAATAAATATATAAATAGATTTAAAAATAATAGATAATATAGAAAAATATTTAGCTTTGTTTAGAATTAGTTGAGCTGAAAATATTTCTTTTCATGTTAAAAAAAAAAAGTATTCAAATCATTTGTGAAAATAGCAGAAAATAAATATCTAAAGAAAACGAAATGTAGTGTTTCGACTAATATTTTTCAAGTTTGTTTATATTACTAGCTGTATGTATTTAATTTTAGTGTACATGTTTTCCTACTTTATGTTTGTACTACTGGTGTTAAAAATATTTTTTATATTCACACTCTTTTCACAGGACTGGTGTTTTAAAAACTTGCGATAGAATTTTGGCTGTAGATGGAGTAAATCTTTCTTCTGCAAGTTTAACAGAAGCTTTGCAATTATTGAAACAGGTTAAGCAGAGTGCAATCATTACTGTAGAATATGATGTCCAGTTGCTTGGTTTGTGCTGTAAACTTAATTTAATTTTTAGTTAAGAATGCTCGAAGGTAGAATAAAATATTTAAGAGTTCTCATTATTTTGATAGATGCCGTAAAAAATGCGTCCGGTCCGCTATTGGTAGAAATCGATAAAGCTCCTGGCAGTCTTTTGGGACTTACTTTATCTTGCCTTTCTGTACCTGAACATGCTATAGTGATTGAAAGTATTCGTCAAGCGAGTATTGCTGAAAGGTAAATCTATATATAAATTGTTGATATACTCTAATTGTTCTTTGTACCAACTTTGTTTAGCCATGTTGTTTGGTTGTGCCTAGTTTATTTGGGCACTTCCGAAATTGTAACCTGATGACACATTTAATTTATCTGGCATTGAATAGCTTTTTTTTTTCACTTTTTCAAACATATTCAGTCTTTCATCTTTGTATCAAAATAATTTATTGAAACAAAACATAGATATTGGTTATTAAGACTAAAAATAAACTGTTAGATCCACTATGGAGGTCCATCAAAAATGAAGGAATATAAATTGCAATAATATACCAATTGTAAATGGAAATTAAATAAATGGAACAAATTATACATTTTAAACACAGATTTGCAAAACTTAAAAAAATTAATTGAAAAAGTATAGTATTTTAAAAAGATAACTACTGAATTTGTACACTGTTATTTTTAGCCACTGTGGAGCAAAAGTAAAAATGCTTTCATTTAAATTAAAGATTAAAATAAAATAAACAAAACATGTATCTAGCATTGAGATTAAACTGAATAAAAATTTCTAATGCGATTAAACTAATAAAAATACTGTTACAAATCAATATCTAAAAATAAAACATAATTACACTGGTGTGCAAAACTTAAGCAACAGGTATGTTTTTTGCCATAACTTCACGAGAAATCATCTGAGAGACATGAAATTCAGAAATGAGATACAGCATTTTGTTCTGAAAGAATAACGAAAGCATAATTGTGCAGGAATGAATACAATGCATACAGTATGGAATCAAACAAAAAAAGGCTTTATTGAACTCATACTATCGTTACACATGATTGTCTGTCCAAGAGGAAGAACAGCAAGCAGATGTTCCTTAGTATGGGATATGCCCTCCCCTTACTGCAATGGTTGCTTCGCACCGTCTCCCCATACTCAGCACCAGATTGTCCAACAGTTCTTGAGGTAAGAGTGCCCATTCCTCAATCAGCATCTGTTTAAATTGTCGGGTGTTCCCAGGAAGATGTAATCGTACCGCAAGACGTCTCCCCAAAGCATCCCACACATGTTCTATTGGATTTAAATCAGGGGAGCACGCCGGCCAATCCATTCGAGTGATATCTTCACTTTCCAGGAGCTCCTCAACAGCATGAGTCCTGTGTGGCCGTGCATTGTCATCCATAAAAACGAAGTCTGATCCAATGGCACCTCGGAACAGATGCACAAGGGGATGGATCACCTCCTGACAATAGCGATCTCCAGTTACAGAACCTCTGTCGAAAACGTGGAGCTCAGTCCGCCCGTTCATCATAATGGGAACGACAACTCCAGACGACAACTCCAGGACCACCGAAACGATCTCTTTCCGTGATGTTACTGTAATGAAACCGTGTCCCGACCTCTCTCCAAATCAACTGGCGTTGGGAATCGCTTGTGGCACTAAAACGACTCTCATCTGTAAAGAGGACACGACTCCATTGATGAGATGTCCAGTTTTTGTGCTCCCTGCACCACTCTAAACGGTGCCGCCGGTGGGAAACTGTCAAAGGGATGCAGCGTTCAGGACGGCGGGCGAATAGGCCACCTTTGTGAAGGCGTCTGGACACAGTAAAACGCGACACTTGTCGCCCCGTTGCTGCACACAGTTGCTGAGCAATGGCGCTTGCTGACTGGTTTCGGGTTCTTTTCGCCTGCAGGACGATATGTCAGTCATCCACTGCAGTTGTTTTCCTGGAGCGGCCACCACCAACCTTTCTCACATCTGTACCTGTGGTTAGGAAGGCTTTCCAAGCGCGCAAAACGACACTTTTGTTGATTCCGAACTGTTCAGCTACACTGTTCTCACTGCGCTTCTCCTCCAGCTTTCCGATCATTCTTCCACGTGTGAAATCGTCCAGGTGATTTCTGCTAGCCATATTTCACGCATTAACTCACGTGCACTTGCAGCGAATGTCTTTAATTGCGTCTCCGTCCTTCCTTTTATTGTAGTGTTGAGCTGCGCGCGCCTTCCGCACGTGTTTTGCGTACGCTCACGTCGCCTGTGACATTTTGTTCCTGATATTTGCATACGCATGACCCTTCTCTTGAATTGCGTGTTCTTTGTACTGATCGCAAGAACTCCTTTTCTGCAATTTCATTGCTATCTGCTTAAAATTTGCATTGTTGCTTAAGTTTTGCACACCAGTGTATATTACTTAGAACGATTCTTCTTTCATATTCATTGGATGGAAATGCAATGGAAGGTCGAATTTGGTTGTACATCATTCTCATGTGCAGGTAAATCAGCAGCGCACTTTAGCACTGTATTTTTATCCTTCAGCTACCAATGTTTAAAATTAATAATAGTTCTTGAGATACATGTATGAAGTCATATTTTGATAACCTGTAAAATTTGTTTAAAGTGAACTTAGTTAAAGATGCGTTAAAAATTTTAAAAATAGTTGCTTTGTGGCAAAATAAGCCTTCTTTCATTATCGTAAATGTTGAATAATAATTTCGTTTTATTTATTGTAACTCTGATTTATTAATACCATTGACGGATAGTAAATGGCATGCTGTAGTTTAGAATTGTTTTGCAATACATTATTGCACTGCTTTCATCTATAAGAAATATCTTAGTGGCTTATGTATGATGTTCGTAAAATAAATACCTTTGTCATTAATTTCATTTTAACTTTATCAGGTCTGTTCAATTCCGAAAAAAATCGCTACGATGCAGAATGCAGTTTTTACAAGTTTGCTTTAACTTGATCTAATAGTTTCTGTTCGACATTATCAGCAAACAAATTTCACATTATATTCTTTTATTTGAGATTTGATTTTAATAAACTGAGTATTGAAGATTTCAAAAATTAGAAACTGGAGATTAAGTAATTTGTGAGCTTAACTGTGGTCATTTTAGGCAGATTTTAACTGAGATTTTTTAAATTGAAATAACAGGATTGCGATGGAACTGGAAATCAGGGATATGTCAAGGAATTTTATCGATCTGGTAAAATAAGAGACAAATCTTGGAAAATTTGAAAAAAATATAAAAAGATCAGGGAAAATTGCCGATCAGATCATTTCACTTCAAGAATGTGTGCGATCAGCTATTTGATTGAATGACTTCTGTGCATCCGAAGCCTAATGTCGTCAAAATGATTATAGCAACTGCAACCGAGATATCTTTCTTTCTAGGATATGGAATTTCATTATGATAAGAAGAGAAATAATCTGATGTATGTGTTTTACAACAACTTGAATGAAACTTTCGGGAAGATCGATTTTCTCTACAAAGAAGAGAGGAGGTTAATAATTTTTGTTCGACCTGCTCTTGCAGCCTTAAAATGATGCTAAATCATTGTTAAAAACAATAATACTTTCTCATGGCAACGGTATCGTAGAGAGAGAATTTTCAATCAGTTAAGATTGCTTATGGGGAAATATGAAAGAATAAACACTCATTGCATGAAAAATGGTTTATGATAGCATTCAAGCAAATGGTGGAATAAGTAACTTTGATGTATCGAAACAATTGATTATAATTGCGGAGAATTCACAAGCCAAATATGAAGAGTAGAAAGAGAAGAATGGGAAGGAAGTAAGCGAAAATCTGAAAAGAAAAAGGGGTAAACATAGAATCAGTTTAAATAATTAATAGCATAATAATAAAAATTCTTGAGGCAGCTCAGAAAGAGAGTTTAAGAGTTGAGAAAGAAATTGCAGCCTTAAAATCCCACCCCCAAAGAAAAAACCTTTTTAATTAACTGGTTATTTTAAAGCAAGTGTTTTTATTAGTGTCTTAATAATAAATATTTTTATTTTGAATTTAATAATTATTATTTGTAATTTTTTGCATTTTAAGTGTAATAGGCAAGCGATTGTTATTTGTGACTGGAATTATTATTTGCAAGTTAATATCTTATATCTAGCATTATTTGAAATAATAAATGAATATGAAGGCTTTTATATTATTTTATAAAATCATCAGCTTTTGATTAGAGCAATTAATTTATTATTTGTTAAAGAAAAACGATTTGGGAAAGATTTTGACAGTTTCTATTGTTTAAAATTTTGCTAAAATGAATATTATTAGGTACATATAATTATACAATTTTTATACTTATTCTGCAACATTCTGGTACTTGTACAAAGAGCTCTAACTAGTTGATGAGAATTTAAAAATTTTAAGCAATAATCAGAAAAACTTTTCCGTGATATAACTTGCATTACAAGAGTAGTTTTAATGTTTTTTGCATTGCAAGAGTAATTTTAATGTTTTTTAAGAATTTTTTTGCTGTTTTAGAAGCTAAGTAGTTTGTTAAAATTTCCTGTATTTTATACGTAAAAAAAATGTAATATACTGTTTTAATAGTTTTTTAGTATGCTCATTCCATTAAAAAAAATTAAATTTCATAAATATATTTTTTCTGGTTAAATAGTTCATTAAATTGCTTTTAATAATGCATATTATCCAAGTACAGTGATTCTGAGTAGGGAAAAAGGGGCTGGATACTAATATAATGATTAGCCATATGTCAGAGAGATGTTGCACGTTTAATCAGGGAAATTTTTTTCTCATTTTCTGTAGCCGTTCTGAATAAGTGTGTTGTTATAGTTTTTTTTATTGCAGCCTTTTTATGACAGTTTATATTTCGTATGTAAATTTAACAAGTTATTCTTTATTTCAAAACCCTCCTATTTGTTTACTTTGGTGCATTCACAATGCTGTGGATTAGCAATTTATCTGAAGTTTTAAATTTTATTGCAGATGCGGTGCTCTTCATGTTGGTGACCATGTCTTAGCAATCAATGGCATTAAATTAGATATGTTGACCTCAGCTGAAGCGATGGAATTATTGAGATCCTCTGCTGGAGATACTGTTAAACTGGAGATATTGCCTGTTAGTCAAATAGCGTTGCGTTCAGGGCCAGATTCTGCTGTAAAACGAGGTTATTATTAATTTCATTTAATTTAGTTTTGCCTATTATCAGTGGTATATCTAGCTGAACTTTTTCCTTATGCAAAGTGCTTCATTGTAACTGTCGTTTTCAACAATGCAGTGGTTAACACATTGTGTAATTTTAAATAGGAATGTAAGAGATTGAAAAAAAAAAAAAAAAAAAAAAAAAAAAACGAGAGATTGAATTAGACTGAAAATGATGCTACTGAATAGCCTATACAGAATAAGTTTTTTGAAAATTCTCTCTCTTATGATATTAAAGTTAACAGCAAGAAATGGATGCTATTGCCTTATAATTTTCAGATTGTTTTTTCTTTTAAGTTAATGAAATTTTAAGGAATGGTTATTTATCTTTTTGGCTATATGGCTAATGATGCAATAATTTATCTTTGGAAAGCTGCATATTTCCATCTCCCTCTTGCCGATATTCAAAATATTTTTTTGTTTCCATTCTGAGAGGCAATAATTTTATGCAAAAGGCTCAGTTGACTCTCCTTCCCCTTCCAACATAAATAAAAAGTGAAAAGTAGTCTTAGGTAGTTATATATTCGTCTCATGTTTATAAATTGATATTTTTTTGGGCGAAGTGAAATTTGTAATAAAATAAAGTGATATTTTCTCTCTACCGAATTTATAATATGAGGTTCATATGTAGCCTTTCTAAATTGTCTTTTCCTATGCTTAAATTGTTATGTTTTTAAAACTTTAATATTTAATTGCTGAATATTAAAGCTAAAAGTAGATTGTATTGAATCGATTGAATGTATATGTTATGGAATTCATCTACATTTCTTTTGTTTTTAATCAACTTTCTGGATATCAATAAATAAATGTTTTTTGGAAAAAAAAATACTGTAAGGCGCGTTTTTAGATCTTGACTGTGATGACTTAATATCCCATATTTTTATTAATAAAGCAAAATTGATCATATGTTGAATATTTTTCTTTTCATTTTATTATGAGTCAGGAAATTTCTCATTTAATACCGAGTGTAAGAATGCTTGCATTAATAAATAGTAAGAACTTCTCTTTTTGTATAAATATATTTCAGTTCTGTGCAACACTGCTCGTTTCTGAAATGACGAGCTTTTCATTATATGTTTGATATCTTTTTTTAAATCACAATTATTTATAGCGTAATGAAATAAACTTCTTTCTTGTATAATTTATCACGCAATCAATTGTTAACTTATATACTTTTAAAAAAGTTTCAACCTCAAATAAGTAAACTTGTAAGGAGCTTAAATTTGAGTCGTTCTTTCTTACTAAACCATTTTAATAGACGAGAAAAATTGTTTCAAAATCATATAGCGTGATGTATAATAGAATTCACCAGGTGTTAAGTATTTAATTTTTAAACTTTTAGTTGTTATTTCATTATTTGTATATATGTACATATTTAGCTGAATTTTTAATTATATTGGAATTGATGTTAAAATGATGTTCTTTTTTAGGTATCATGTCTGCTCATTATTCTGCTGCAAGAACTAGTTTCGGTAACAACTCTTATAACACATTATCATCTGTTGGCGAAATTTCTTTGAGTTCTGGTTGTCCTTATGCTTCTATTACACCCCCATTTGTTTTAAAAAGGAATTATGATCTACCTACAAATGGATGCAATTCAGCTTTTGATTCAATTGCCCAATATTCTTTTGATGGTAAGTTTCAATAATATGCCTATAGTTCTTAATAAAGTGCTATTTTCTTTGTTTATTTTCCTTTCCATGAAACCAATTGTCAGTATTCTAAAATTAAAATGTCTGGTTATGCTCCCTTGTCTTTTTATAGATTCGTAAGTAACAGAATAATAATAAAAAAAA
>JAPMOR010100600.1:118968-144019 GCA_026543865.1 Argiope aurantia | reverse complement strand
TGTTTTAATTAGCTTAACTATCTTTTTGGTTTAAGTCATAATTGAGTTTAACTTAAATAAAAGTGAGTTATATTCTTGAAATGCTAATTTTACTGCATAATTTTTAATTGCAAAAATTTGTAATATCTTAACAGCAGTAGTGTTTATGTATGTTTTGTCTTTGTAATTATTGTTATTTGTGTAATTGAAGCTCATTTCAAATTTGCATCTTATATTATGATTCAAACTGAAGTGTTATATAAGTATATTTGTCTTTTCATGCCTTATCTAGATATGGAATTATTTTAAATCCAGGTAATTATTTTCTTATTCAGTTTTTGCTTTCAATGTCATTAATGACAGTTGCTGTGTGAAGGAATTTGGAATGATCGTAATGACGGTCAACAGTTAGCTAATATTGATAGAAATTTACTTGAGTTACCTGAGTGGATTTGCAATCCGAATTATAATTTGAACAATTTTTAATATTGTAAAACTATTTACTATGCACATTGTGAATTCTCTGAAAGAAAGAAAGGAGAAAGGAAAAGAAGAAATGTGAGAAATTTTGGGAAGCATTTAAAATCAAAATGATAGCCAGTGTTAACCAAAAATAATAAGGATTCAAAGTTAGATATAAAATCCCACGAGAATTGCCCAATAAAAAAAGCAAGATTAGCGGGGGAGGGGATATGATAAATAAAATACCTATATGCCATTATTGCTAAGGATAATTTTGTTATATTTTAAATTCTGTGCTGTTTCTTGGTCCTTCAATTTTTTTGACATAAAATATCAAGCAGGAAAAAGTATGTAATTAAACTTTCAATTTTATTTGCATAGCAGTTAATTTCACTGAAAACTTATCTAAAAACCTAGTAACCAACAGTTTTCTAGTATTTTTTTAAAATCAAAGTGGTATGTATATTTATTTTAAGGATTAATTTCGTTTCAGTATTAAAGTTTGGGTAATATAAGTTAATTTATAAGTCTTGCAACAGAAATTTTTCTAGAAAAGAGCAGTTTTTTTTAAATTCCCGGAAAAAGATTTTTTTATAAATATCAACAATTAAGTCTGTAGAGCAAAATAAATAAAATACTTGTATGGATGTACTTTTTCAAATTATGTATATATTAAGAAATAATTTTGTATTAGGTGATATATGTTGGCTTTGATTTTGCAGCATCTTTTAATCCCAGCTCTTGCCCAAATTCGTCAACTGTAGCCCGTGCTGATAGAACAGAAGTGATTCTACATGCTGATCACAAAGGATTTGGATTTCATATCTATGGGCCATCACATTCGTCGGACATTTTAACTACTCCTCCAGTTATTAACTGCATTGATCAAGGAAGTCCAGCTGAAAGGTTAACTACTGCTTATTTTTCTTAATTTTGACATTCTTAATTTATTTCATGCATTTACTGTAGAAAAAGTATCAGTATAGAGTGAAAAGAAATAATTGTCACCCTCCCTAAAAAACCTAAATTATTCCCTGTTATTAGTTTACTGTAAAAAAATAGAATGAACGCATATGAAACGTATATGATTTGACAGACAACGAAAATAAAGCTTTTAATTTGCAAAATCAACTGTCACCCCACCCCACCCCACCCCTCATCTTGACTTGCAATTTTAAAATTTCACTATAACATTCCTCAGTGGAGTTTTCTAGCACCAAATTAACTACATGCATTGAAACCTTTTCTGTAAAAGTAGAAAGCGTAGTAGAGTTGCTTGATAAATCGGAAAAGTGACATTGTTTTAATACGCTTGTTCATCGGGCGTATTAGATTTCTCCATCACCATCTATTCATAGAAAAATATGCTTCTGCATATGCACACTTATTGTTCCTCATCCGTTTCCCACATTTTATTAGAAATGTTAGATTTTTAATTATTAACATTTGCACTACTTTCAAATAACTTGCATTGCTCTGGATAGTGGTTGGTAGTATCTGAGCTTTATCTTTTCTTTGTTATACATCTATAAGTGTTCTCAAACCCTCATTCAAACGATAACGCTTTTTTTTATCCATGATTTTACTTTAGATACAATCTGTAATTACTTTCTTATTTTCACAAATTCTTTTTGCTATTACCAATAATTTTGACTTAATTGTATTTTAGAGGATATAAATATAAATTCAACTGTAAGATTAGAGGATCATGAACAAAGAGTACTCAAAATTTGTATTTAAAATTGCTGATATTCAACTTAAGCTGTCAACAATGGCAACTGAGTTCAGCTCGATATGAAGAATATTTACACATCGGGAATTTAACTTTCAATACTAGATAAGGAGTGAGTGCAAATGCGACTGATCGCAAGTGCCACTATCCCATTTGTAGGAAACTGCTAATTTACCAAAATCCTAAAAAAAAACAAACCTTATTTTTTGAAAAATATTTTTAGAATTGGTTTCCTTTTTGAGCATTCAGATTTCAATGTTATACTGAATCATATCTCTCTCTAAAATACGGACAACTTATCACACTTTTGATAGTTTGCTTAAATCGAAGCACTTTTGAAAAGAATTCAGACCTAATATTGTAGTGCATTCTGACTTCAAGATAGTCCTGGGTATTTTTCTTGAGATTTGGACTAATGAAACGTAGGGTGCTAATTGCAATAATTCATTGCAAATCTGGGGTACTTTTAGGGGGAAGAAAAAAAAACTAAACTAAAGTGGTTTTTGTTTAGCCCACAATAAGGTGAATTTTGAAAACTGACAACACCAAAGAGCGTAACTCCAAACTATGTATGATTTGTGATTTCCATGGCTATCTAATCTGAAAAATGTACCTGGAAAGTTTGTTAGAAATCAGTGATGTGTTTAGAAGATCAGTGTTATGATTTATTTTTCTCTTAATCATATCCTCTTTTATTCGAAGCTATTTATTTGACCACGGATTAACTATGCTCACTAAAAATAAGAAACGTTCGAAAACATTCAAAGCCAACGGTATTCACAATACAGACATTTTTGTATACCTGTTTTTACGGGAACACATTCGTCAAATTGACGGGTATCCCTAACCAAGTGTATTTTTTAAAAAAAAAACCCTTAAAAACAATTACAAACTTAATACCGTAATTAAATATGTTAGGATTGCATTCATAAACACAAACTAATATAAACTTTTCCTGTCCAAACATTTATTCAGCACATTTTTGCAGTCATATTCAGTTGTGCATTTTCCTCAAACGTTCTTTTCACATTTCATATAAATACTTTTACTTCTATTTTTATTAAAATAGCGGATTTGACACTATTTGCATAGTTGAGAACTGCTAACGGATGGAAGAGAAATCCTTGATTCTATTTCTTTTTATTCATCTACAAATTCTTCGTCCCATTGAATCATGAAATCTTGTGGGGATATTCTTGCATGAGTGGACACTAGTCATTTATGAGTGCCAAATCTAAAATATTATTAAAAAAAAAATCCCACAAAGAAGTTTACCAGAAGGACCCTGCTTTTACACTTTATTTGAGCTCCATTTGGCCGACTACATCTACGCCAAACTGGATCTTATTATAAAATCTATTTGTTTCCGGGACAATTTTGCGATTAGTCAATGCCACAAATATATGTTAGTAATAATACTTTTACTTGTGATTTACTCTGGTAGATTCAGTTGGAAACAGAGAAGAAAACAGAGTTATTGTATCGTTGCATACTTCTGTATGTTTCTATATCTTTTACTTAGTATTTATTTTCTAATTAATTTTACATTTGTTCCCAGAAAAATAATTTCATGCAAAAACCCGGTTTAACTGTAAAACTAGCTTACCCATCATTTTGATGGGTATCTATAGAAAAATAGGTATACATTATACATGATTCCGAAATTATTGGGCTGACAAGAAACAAAATTTGGGCGTGTATTCTTCTTATTACACCAATGATTGTCAGCATAAATTGAAAAAAGATAATAGTAATGATTTTTGTAATTTTGCTCACGAAGTTCGAAATACGTCAAAATGATGTACCCCATGAATCTAATGACAACTTCTCTGTTTGATAATACCACTCAGATATGATGTGGTGAGTGAAGAAATCTGAAATTTTCTGTTTTTAGTAATTCTAATGCTTGGCGGTAGTTGAAGCGTTAGTCTGGGGGAAATGGAATTCCAAAATCTTTCATACATTTCAGTTATTATTACTTCACACATTCAGTTATTAGATTATCTAAATATTTTCACATTTGAAATGAATATTTATGTTTAGTCATCTTGTTTTAGTGATTTATTTTATTCAATGTTTTCAGATCAGGTGTGCTGCTAGTAGGCGATAGAGTGTTAGCAATAAATGGTGACAGTACTGAAGGAATGTCAATTGAGAGAATCACAAACATGATTGCTACTTCACATCCACGAATTTCCCTTATAACTGAATTTGATGTCGCAGAAGCAGTCGTACCAAGTAGCGG
This sequence comes from Argiope aurantia, assembly GCA_026543865.1. Taxonomy (NCBI): domain Eukaryota; kingdom Metazoa; phylum Arthropoda; class Arachnida; order Araneae; family Araneidae; genus Argiope; species Argiope aurantia. The sequence goes on along the minus strand of JAPMOR010100600.1, from coordinate 139,601 downwards.
CATATTTGTTGTAAAATTAGCTAAAAAGGGTGCAGATCTGGGTATATCCTTAACAGGTAATGAAAAAGCTATAAGTATTTTAATTCGAATGTTATTAGATTTGAATTTCAGAAGTGATTTTTACTTATAAACTTAAACTATACAATTTATTTAGTAATGTCTAATATATCATTTAGTTGCACAAATGTTAAATAATTTTGGTTTGTAAATTTAGTTTATTAATCTTTTAGGTTAAATTGTTTTAAGTGTTCATAGATTGATTGATTGGCCTATTTTAATGGCCCAAGAGCCAGAAACGATCGTACTATGCCAATTGACTTCATAAATGTGAAACTGCAAATTCTCAGTGTTTCTAAAGATTCTCGTATTTTGCAATTTTCCTCCTTTTCTTTCCAAAACAAATTATTTCACTTTACTTGTAAGCATGGGCTGGTTACCTATTCCTCACTTCAATCTCAGATAACTAGAATTAGAAAAATTATTTCATGTATGTGGGCGAATACTTTTGAAATTTTAGGCCATGTCAAATATCCGCATCTTGGTGCTTTGTGGATATTCGAAGTATGAGATTTGGTTTCATTTATCGCCATCTTAATCTAATTTTGACTTAAAACATTTGTCTGTTCTCAACATCCTGCTTGTATAACTGAAAATTAAAAAGTTAATTTATTGAAAATCAAATTTGCGTTTCATCGGTTTGTAGTTATAATTTCTTTCATGTGTGTTTCCCTTTTCATTGCTTTGAGAGTTACAACTCTTAACTTTTAGTAAATTATTTTATAATTTTTGCTTATTCACTATAATTTTGACTTTGTAAACTGTGGAAAATCCTGTGAATAAATATTAATAAAATTGTTGGAAATTATGGATCTTAGCTTGGAAAATTCGGAACGCATTATAAAAGCAATATTAATTCTTAATGATATGAAGTATTATGCATATCTTTGTTATATTGTAAGATTCCATGCTCGCTGTAGCTTTCTGTGAAGATAACGCTATATTATTGCTACGAATAATAGTTTGAAAATATAGCATTTTAGATATTCAGATTGCAGTGTCAACCGTTGCTTATTTCAAAATTCTGTTTAGTTTCAAAAAAATATTTTTCTGACATTCTGTGCAGCAAACAGTGCGTTTCGATCCTATTCCTATCTGTCATATCCACTGTTTTATTCAATTTGTAAATTGACAAGTTACTTTTTGGAATAATATATACACTCATATCTAAAATTAAGATCACACACATGTTTTTCAAAATAATTATAAATTTTACTGTATTTTATATATTTTGAAGAACGGGTAACACAATTCCAACAATCTGTTTAGAAAAGGAAGTTGTTTAGTGTTGTTATTGCAGGACTATTGGAACTAGACCGTTTAAGCATCTGTGATCTGTTTTCGCAGTTTTCTGAATATTGCATTAAAACAAACAAGGTAGCATGTTTGTAGTGAGAATGAGTTATCATAATCGTTTAGATGATTCCTTGAGATGGAGAGCCATTGGCAGGCTTGAAGACAGCCAATTTCCAGCGGAGATGGCTCGATTGTTACAAGTGGTACCGAAAATGGTATCCAGGTTGAAATGAATTCCAAGTAATTGGTACTGTCATCAGGAAGGCCACCACAGAGCACGACACCTGCACAGGATCGGCTTTTGGCATTAAGCGCACGACGACATAGGGTGACAGCGGCTTATCAGCTTGCTTGTGACCTTACTACAGCGTCTGGAATTAGAATTTCCAGGCAAACAGTATACATACGTCTAGCAGAGAGGGCGGCACTTTACACCCGGCTTCCAGTCATGTGTTTTCCTTTTAACTGCTTCCAACAGGAAAGCCGGGTTGTTGTGGAGCTGGCTACTTCAATCTTGGATACAACAAGAATGAGGGTGTGTTCTTTTCAGTTATGAGTTGAGATTCACCACACAGTGATTCTCATAGAATCTTGATCTGGAGAGAACGAGTTGTCCCGTTACGTAAAAGAAATCGACATATTTGAGTGGAAAATAGTTCTTGTCTTGGGTAGCATAATATTGGGCAGTCATATACCACTGCACGTCTTCAATGTGGGTACTGTCAGCACACATCGCTATAAAGATGCGGTCCTTGAAGCCTACATGAGGTTTTTACGGGGGGGGGGGACTATTGGCGTTAATTTTTATGAACGATAAGGCGCGGTCATACAAATCTCATATTATTGATAATTTTCTTGAAGAGGAGGATATTTGCCGGATGGGTTGGCCCTCGAGTTCTTCAGATTTCAAACCTATTGAACATGTATGGGTTGGTCTAGGAAGAGTCATTGCACAGCGTACCCCCCCCCCCTCCGAAGAACCCAGAATTTAAAAGTTGCACTTTTGGAAGAATGGGCTATATTACCACTAACATTTATTTAGACTTTCATGAACACTATGAGAGCTTGTTGTTAGGCTTGTATAGCAGTGCAAGATAATAACATTCTATATTAGACAGACTTTCTCCAAGATAAATGCTTTATCTCTGATTCATCATTTAACACTTCTTATATATTCTGTTTCTTAATTCACAATTAAAATATTTTCCATATTGTTATGTTGCTTTATCCCCCCCCCCATTGTTATGTTGATTTATTTTTTCCACCATTGTAATATATCTTCTGTGCCAGATTTCGTGAACACAGTGAACATCATCCCAGAAAATAGTTCATCTGTTTTCTCAGATTTTATGTTTGTGACCTTATTTTTGGACATGAATGTATAATTAGTTGTTTCTGATACATAATATTATTTTTAACTTAATTTTAAATTATTACACTTCGAAGGTGGGTTCAGTTGTTTAAAATGAGCATAAATGATTTATTTTCAATAATTTGATCATTTTTTGATATAGAATATTGATGAATGTTATAGTTTTTGCATGTTTTGAATTTCATTTATCTTGCATCTTTTCTTTTTAATAGCGCCAAGAAATAGGCAGTATGGGGAACCTCTGATTATTGCAGATGTTCAGAAAGGAAGTATTGCTCATCGCACTGGCACAATTCAGCCAGGAGACAAATTACTGGCCATTAATTCTCTCAGAACTGAAAACTTGACTGTTGAAGATTCAACCGCTATTTTACATACGTGTACTGATATAGTAAAATTGCGGATTCGTAAAGATGAAACATTTTCAGGTATAGCTGCTTCATTGAATTGTTTTTCATATATTATTGCATAATAAATCATTATTATATTGCATGATTCTGTTTAAAAGCAATATAATATCATATTTTTTAATCCATCTGTTGTCAAGGTGATCGAATAATATACTTTTATTTTAGGCGGTGAATAAAATAATAAAATTAGGATAAATTGTTTGAGATTTTATACTAATTCTAAACGAAGAGGTTTAGAAGAATTAAATTGGCAAAGAATATTTTGTCTTCGGAAATCTTGTGGAAGCTTCAAGTTCTTTTATGAATGAACATAAAAATTCAGTGCAAAAGATCCTATTAATGATATGGATGCCATGTTTTCTTTTCAGAAAGTGAATGTAATACTTACGAGGAGGGAAAATGTTAAAAATTTTTTTATTACTCTTCTTCTCTATTACGGTACACATAATATACAATCTGAAATCTTAATGTTTAGAGTTTTGTTAAAATATTATGCTATCCAAAAGTGAAGCCTGAAATTTTATTATGAATTTAGAATATTTAAAGCTTATTTAGAAGTTTCAGAAATTGAAAAAAAAAATTCTTTTGATTTCTAATTCATATGTATTTTGATGAAATTGTGTTTCTATGTGGCATTTGATACTTTTATATTTTGTGCAACAGAAAGTTATTTGGCACGATACAGAAGCTTAAAATAAGTATTTTAAGTTCATTTGAGTTTTAGTGGCAGTTATAAAAATGTAAAATATTGTTTTCTAAAATGTTAAAACTCGATAAATTTTTAAAAATAAATTTTATAATTTTAGAAGATCCTGATACTACTTGCGCCATAGTGTATACTGTTGAGCTTGTTAGACATGGTGGCCCATTAGGTATAACTGTATCTGGTACTAAAGAGCCTTTCGATCCAATTTTTATATCTGGTCTCACTGAAAATGGATTAGCAGAGAGGTACTACATGTCATATATTTTTAAATAATTCAGTTGACATTTTGAAATGTTGAGTTACTTTAGAATTTCAATTATTTTATAAAATGATTAATTACTTTAGTTTTATTTATCTTTAAAAATTGTTTGTATTTATTTCAGAAAATTTTTTGTAGGAATGTGCACGATAATTTTTGAGGAAATAATTATAATATAATGGACTTGTATTAGTAATATATGTAGCAAGATGCAGTTATATTCAGTAACATCTACTGTAATAATTTCATAATACTTTAGAAAAATACCCTTTTGTATTAATAATAATTTAATCCATCTTTTCTATGCTTACTATTGAATTTACTATAATAATTTTAAAATATCCTGATCTATTTTTTAATTTGCTGATTACATTCTTTACTAAGAATATTTCTCTTTTCATTTTTCAAGATTATCATAAATAATGGACATAAATACAAGGGATTTATTTTGTCACATTCATTTTAAACTCTTAGAGAGATTATTAATTGAGTGAATATTTTTTCTTTTTTACTTTCCTATCTGGAATGTAATTTTGTTAACAGAATAATTGCTATAAAATGAATGAATCAATTGGCTAGACTGCAATGAAATGAACATAATACTGTTATTGGCTGTAGTTGCCCATTTTATTTTAATATTTGCACAGTATAGTTTATGATTTGGTTTTACAATTATAGCTTAATTTTTAAGATGATACATTTAAAACTTTTCTCCTTATCAAATATTCCAAAAATTGTGTAGTTCATGTGTATTTATGCTGCTGGAGATTTACGTATGAATACTATTCTGTATTTAAGTATTTTTTTCGGCCATGCTTTTATTTTTGATGTAATTGTTTGTAGTGTCGAATAATGTTATTTGTTTTCTGTTCTGTTAAATTTATTTTGAAACATTATTTTATTTATTATTTTAATGAAGGGTGAAAATCTAAAGAGTAAAAGCAATTTTATTGGTTAATATAACCAAATAACTGTACTAATATTTTAAAAGTGTCTAATTTTCATTCTTGCTATTCACACCAATACCACTACTACCTTTTGATTAAAATATAACGAAAATAACTGTCCAATTTTTTTTATTTCATGTTATATTAAAATTTAAAATTCAGATCAATCTCTGGAAAGTTTTTTCTATTATTTTAATGATGCATTAACATTGTTTCCTTAAACCTTTGATATTGAATATTATTTTGATACTCTTGTATTTCTTTTAGAACTGGCGCTTTGCATGTAGGTGATCGTATTTTGGCCATCAATGGGCATAGTTTAAGGGGCAAAACTTTAAATGAGGCTATCTGTATTTTACAAACATGTGGGGATACAGTTACCTTGAAAATCTCTAAGTGTCCTTGCGCTGAAAGTAAGTATCTTGATTTTTTTTCTTTTCTTCTTTTTAGATCAAACATTAAACGAATCTGTATCTTCAGATTTGGTCACTATTAATCAAAGATTTTTAACAGTGAATAAACCTTTTCGCATCCTCTTCAAAGTCCGCTATACCACAGGAATTATCGTTTTGTTAAATAATTTAACAAAGATCGATCTGGTGAACGTAATGACATTATAATTAACAATACGGAGCTCACCGAAAGCAAAATCTCCGCAAAAGTTTCTAGGTTTTTCAGGTCCGGTGAAAATTTCAACTGCTGCATGATGTGGGCAAAAATTCGTTGGTTTTTTTTTATTACTCTTCGTTCGTTTAAATCTTTTGTTCGAAGATTAGTAACAGAAGGAATTTTCGATCCAATGCAATTATCTAGCTACACCTTGTTAAGAGTCTTTGTGCTTCGAAGTTTCTCGTGCATGTGAAGAAGAATTCTTAAGGGAAATCGTGTGCCTACATCGATTGACATTTCATAATGTTTTATTTTTCTCGTGTTAACCGTCAAAATGACTTTTTTATAAATTTCAGTTGAGAGAAGTGAGCTCGAGTTTGTTCAATGGCAGTCACTATCGAAGTTTGTATCTAAAATGGTTTTTAAAAGATTCAGTTAAATTTACTAATGAATAAAAAAAGTGGAGAATATAAATAAAATTCCTGTTGTAAATGAGTCATTTATTTTTTAAAAAATGCCCTCTGGTGGCGAAATTTCAATCTAATTTTTTATTTGCTGAAACAGATTCCCAGTCCTTCATTGTGGCCTACACAAAATTTCATTACTTTCTGAACAACAGTTTCGTCTATAAGCTACTTGAAAAAAAAAGTCGTTTAATTATGGACACTGTGTATTTCACAATATTTTATATTTCAATATGAAACGAGATGTTATATAACCGCAAATTAATTATTTAAACCAATCTTAAATAAAATTGACCATAAAATTACCAATAAAAAATTGAAACTGCATTAAAATAAATATTTTAGAACAAAATAGTCAGGCTTTTAAGAAACATGCCTGCTAATGAGTTGCATCTTTTCAGATTGCTATTGCTTAGTGCTAGATTTATGGTTAAAATAATAGAAACACATTTTAATGATTTAAGTCCAGTTAAAAACTTCTCTTTATTTCTTGTCACTGTCTCTAAACTATTGTCTTATCAAAAAAGAAAATATTCATCTTTCAAAAAGTTATATTTTACTTATTATTTTTCCTGCCGAGAACTGTTCGGTTAAGTTATTCTTCCTATTCATGATTACATCATACAGAAGAAAATAAAAGCCAGAGTAAATTTCTCTATCTTTACTAAATGAAATTTGCTGAATAAAATTATTTTTCTTTAAGTATCTTGTATATTATTTTTTGCACTTTTTTTGTTTATTTAAATATACTTAACATGATTTTCAAAATAGTGCAATTCATATTAGAAAATAAATTATCCATGCAAAATCTTTCTAAGTAAAATATTTTGCATTCTGGATCAAAATTATTTTAAAATCTCGTGTTAACTTTTATGAATATATTATCTACTGATCTTTTAATTTCAACTGCTAATTATGCATTTTAAGTTGATTTATAAAGAATTAATTAAAAAAAACTGAAAACTTTTTATTTGATTAATTAATTTTTTGATTTACTTGATTATAAATCAAGATTAATTTGTCTTTGCTTATTTTAACAAATGAAATATATGTGTATTATGAAGTTTTTTAACTGTTCGGCTATGGATTTTAACTCGATTTGAAACGTATATTCCATTAATAATCAAAGGGTTAAAATGAATTTGGGATTTTTTTAAAAACATCAAATTGAAATCAGATACTATTTTCTCTCTCTCTCTCTATACATATAAAAACTTAAAGTAATATTTCATCCACTGCTTCTGATTAACATTTCGAATTATACTTGGATATAATTGAACATAAATACTTTAAGCTATGGCTCTTTTAGAAATAATTTTTAGATAATTTTATTTTTCATTTATATTTTCAGATTTACTGATTTTATTATCCAAAGGTTTCTCAGTTTTAGTGATTGTTTAAAAAAATTATTCTACTTAATGTTAAAAATTGAAGTGAAAGTAATGTATTGTAATATAGTTGAATATATTTAATCATTATTGGACAATAGATTGAATCATTTATGCCTATTTCGTAAGCAATATTTTGCTAAACATGTGCCAACAAGGTTTTAATAATACATTTTTTTGTTATATGAAGTGAAATGTTTTGCATAAAGCTTGAATAGTGGCTCCTGAAATCATTTTAATGAAACTATAAGTTTTGGTCAAAAATTAATAAAACAAATATCTAGAAATGAATTGATTTCAAATCCCTTTCAGAATGTGATGATCAAAATTAGCATAAATACTAGCGAATGACGAGTAATTTAAATTTGTAATATGACAAGCATGAATTGATTTCTATTTTTGTTATTGTATCCATTTTTGCTATCAGCATTCCCCCCCCCCCCATGCATGTTTTCCAGCAAGTTTAGTAATAATTATTTTTTGCTTAATCCTCTCCAGTCCGAATTACTATTTGTTTTTACAAAAGGTAAGTATTGAAAAAAATTGGAAATGTTTTGTATCTAAAATTATTCATTTAACCCAATTAATTAATTGAAAATATTCATTTGTTTCCTTATCATGTTGTCATCTAAAAGCATATAAGTGCAACCTGAGAGAAAGTAATGACATTTGTTGATTATTAAAATAAGATTACTTCCATGGGGCCATTTGACATGATTGCTCAGAAAGAGTTAAGCACTGCATGAAAGTAATAGAATTTTTGTAGAAGATAATTATTTGAAATATATCTTCTTTTCGTGATGTAAATCACTTAATTATATTGTTTAGTGATGCTAAATCTTCTCTAAAGTACTTTTGCTTGAATTTTGTTTTGTCACTATTTTTACACACTCTCTCTCTTTTTTCCCCCCATCTCTCCTTCGCCTACAGAGCCAGAAGATGCAAATACTAAAATGAAGGTATTTGATTATTAATAATTTTTTTTTAAACAGTGAAAATAAAAATGTTTTAAATTACATGTTTACATTTAAATGTTTTAAATTACATTTGTTCAACATTTTCTTTTTAAAATTATAACAGGGTATACATTGCATGCCAGATAATCACATGAAGACATTTTCAACTCCCTTATCAAGTGTTGACAGTGCTGTTGATTCTTGGGATAGCTGTAATCCTAGATTAGTCCCTGATGTTACACATACTGAAAGTGATGAATATAGTAAGTACCACAGTCACCATCTTATTATACATTTTTAGTTTGGAAGTTCAACCATTTTATATAGTTATTATCACTTTGTGATGAGAAATGAAATTTCAGTTATAAAAAAAATTGATTTTTTGCTTTTTAATCGTGTAGAGTACTTTTTTTTATGTCTTCTTGTTCTTTTAAAAATATATTATAAAATATAAGCTTAATTGATTAGTGAAGCTTTTATTTTGTAGATTTTTTATAACATACAGCAAAGAAGTTCCAAAAATTTTGCTATGAAATCATATCTATAATTTATATGTTTCCTTTTTTTTCTTCGCAAAAGATTGTTACCATGTTTACGAACATATACTTTAAAAAAAATCTTTCTATTAATTCTGCTTTGTATATAAGCATGTTTTCCATTGCAGGTCAATCAAGTAATCACAACATTGTTTCAATTTCTTATCCAAACACTCTGGAACAGACAAAATATAAGACAGCTGAGAGGGATAACAGGCAGATTTTTTGGGAACAAAAAAATCCAAGACGAAATAGTTATTCAGGAAATCTGTCTGTGCCATCAGAGGACGAGAAAGAGAGTTGGCATAAAGTTTTAGAAGATTTGCAGACTTGCGGCGAGTCTCGACTTCTTCGTCAACTTGAAGAAAGTATTTTAGGGCACGAAAAGAGTCCAGATGAAGAAAGGACCACCCAAGGAGAAGATGCGGGAAACAATTTAAAATGTTCTACAGATACTTTGTCTGAAAATAATTTGCTTGAGTTAAATTCTCAGATTGAACAACTTAATGTTGGCTTCGAAAATAATGGAAGCTTTCCAGATGTGATAAGTCAATTTAAACAAAATGAATGCAATTTCAGGCATAGTATGTGTAATGATGATCCTAGCTTTTATTGCAATCCTTCTTCATCATTTGCAGCTCCACTACCTATTGAAATTCAAAAAGTAACTCTATTCAAAGATCCAGTCTACGAAGATTTTGGTTTTAGTTTATCTGATGGAAAATATGAAAGTGGAGTTTATATCAACAGTATTCGTCCTGGTGGGCCAGCCGACATTAGTGGTTTGATCAAGCCTCTCGATAGAATATTACAAGTAATTTTTTATCTGTCATTTCATTCAAAACAAAATTATTTACACGTTTTGTCTACGCATAAGAACTAATAAAATGCATCCATTACATTTGATTTTCACACAGATTCTAACGTTAGTGATTAGGAATTTTGCATCTATTAATTTTTAAACTGTAATTGTAGTATTTTTATTAAAATTTAACTTTTAATTAATTTTTAAAAGAATGTATTTTTTAAAATTTCTCCAGTAAATGTAGTCTCAGTTCATGCTTTATATACTGTTTAATTGTGAAAGAATACTTTCTATAAGAATATAAAAATTGAATCACCAGAAATTAAATCATGTGGTGGTTTGCAAAACCAGATCTTTCTAAGTTTGATTGAATTATAATTAGCAATACTTATCTGATTTTTTAAAATTCTCATTCTTTGAGGCAAAAATAAAAGTATAGCATTAAATTTATATTTTGATTCAGAAAAGTGTATAATAGTTATCCTTCTAGATCCTACAAAATTATGTCTTCATTATCGCATTTTAAAGCAAGTTAATTTGCAGGCAATGAAAGAGAAAACCAGAAAAGCATTGAATTGTATTTCTTTTTCCTGAAATTACCTGTGAACATAAATATATTACTTTTTTCATATATTTTTGTTACTAAAGCATATCTCATTTCGCATTGTCGAAATTCAGCTATATTTGTTTTAAAATTCATTAGTATAACAAAATCTCTGCTGAGTTTTCTTGAAATTTTTTGAAAGTGTAGTTTGTAAGAAATTCATATTGTGTATTTTTAAAATGTGTTATTTGATTTACAAAATTTAGAAAAAAAAAATAAGCCAAATGTGGAAAAGTATTCTTTGATTATTACAAACACTTCTTAAGTGTTATTGCTATAATAATGTAGTTTCTATATGTACTTTATTTTCGCTTAAATATTATTTTGTTCACAAACTTTTCTGGTTTGCTTCCTTGGGCTTAAAAGTTTAATTGCAACTGTGTATTATTGTGCTGTAAATATTGACGAATATATTTTGTTTACATTTTATTATCCATGTAGTTATTACTTTTCTAGTTTATATTCGTTTTAATTTAGTCTATATAAAATATTGTCTAATTTATTATGCTTATTTATAGTGGCAAAGCGAAATTTTAAGAATAGCCCTTTTGTAAATTTAAGTTCTTTTTTGTCCTTTTATTACATGTCTGCTTTCCCAATTTCTGAATGTTTTCTTTAATTCTTTCTTAACGTGTTAAAAAATTTCAAATTAAGATGTAAAGAAAAAAACTTTGTTTCGTATCAAGTTTTTGATTAATGAAAGTAATAAATGAATTTAACATTCTCCGATTTCTGTTTAAAAGCGATGTCTATTTTAATATTAAAGAATTATCTTATAAATAAAGTTTGTTTTTCAGGTTAATAATGTGAAAACATATAATGCTGGTCTTATTGTTCCTCTTATTGCGTCATCCGGGGACAGAATCGAGTTGATCATTAGTCGTCCTGCATATGATGATGAATCATCTTCAGAAGGTACATTAGAGAGAAGCAGAACCAGTAACTGCAATGCTTGGGCAGATGATGATGGAGAAAAAGATGATAATAAATCTCTGTTTTGTCCAATATCTGAAAACAAAACATTTACAAAAACTCTATAAAAATAAATTGCATGACTTGAAATTGCATTTGAGAAGTTTTAGAAGGTTTGAAAAAGTGAATTATCTAATTTTATATTTCTCATTAACCAATACTTATGTGCATGAGAGAAAATAAGGTAAATCAGAATTTTAGATTATCTAATCAAACATGTGTTGTATTTATTTTTTTTTCATGCGAGAAAAATGTAATATTTTAGAATTTTCTTTTTTTTAATCGCTTGTTGCTGATTCAGATTCGTGGATACTAATTACTTACACTTTTATACAGTTCAAGAGCCATTGCTTAAATGCTATTTTATTCTTTTCTGTTTACCTTATACAATTAAAAAATTATTTCGTCTTCTGTCAGATTTCATTCCATGAAATTTTTAAGCTTACTAATATTAAACAAATTTTTGTGTATGTTTCAATTAGCAATTAATATTGTTTGTTTATCAAATTAGTATCATGAGAAAGAGAGTGATGTTTGTATACTTTTAAAATGTGATTCTGAATAACAGTAAAGAAACGAATTGGGATTCTACTGTATAATGTTAAATTATGCTGAGGTGATTTTTAATTTTTGAGAGCATACACAAATTCTAAAGAAAAAAAAATGATAGAAGCTAATCGCATTTTCATTAGTGTGTTATTAAAGAAATTTAAACATTTGAAGGCACATTTTGTGTTCTTTGGTTCCAAGCAATACAATGACTTTTTAGCCTTTATCAACCTATATTTTTACTATTAGTTCATATGATTCGCGTAAATAGTACACACTTGAAAGTCCTGTCTAACTTGAAAGGATGACTGGACTCTAAAAATAACATGTGAAAAAGCCAGAGTAAAATTCAGAGATTCAATTGTAGAAAGTTCATACTTTTGATGTCCAATTTATATTCATTCAAATCTTGATTTTGTATATGAAATGAAAAATGTAATTTTTGAAAAAAAAAAAAAAGTTTGTGTTTTATTGAAATGAACTGTGAATTGTATTCTATCAAAATTCATGAATTGATTATGTAATTTGTAAAAACTTAATCATTTTTGTCTTAAAACATCCTATATGTTTTTGATACGAAGAGTCATATTTCAACCCGGAAAAAAAAAATTCTTTTTTTGACAATCATAAGGAATATGTTGAATGATTTGAATATTTAAATTTATTCTAGTACCAGTTTTGCCTTGCCTTAGTGAATTATTTAGTTTGTCAAATTTGTTCTTTTGTTTTTCGGCTTAATATTTCTTACTATTTAAAATAATTGATTTTTTCTATCTTAATAAGTCTTAAATAAAATATTTTAAAATACAATTGGTTTTAATTTGATCTGAATTTATATTTGTAATTATTTAATTTTTCACACAAATTAAAAAAAAATATTCATAGGGTGATAGAAATAGCACATAATAGTTTTTGTTGAATTTCTGAAACTGAATAATTTTGCCAGGATATCTTGGGTAAAAATGACACTTTTACTGTATGCGAGTTTGAATCTCATAAAGTTTTAATTGTGGTTTTTGAAATTTACTTCTCAGGGAAAAAAAATATTTGTTTCATTGTCTATTTTGTAAAGAAAAATGTGTTTCAAATTTTAAAATATGAAATACACAGTATTTCAGTTTAATAAGAATGCAGATTATATATATATATATATATATGTATATATATGTGTGTGTGTGTGTGTGTGTGTAAGCTTATTTTGGTTGAAGCAGAATGCAGGTTCGAAAACACTGAGGAGACAATTTTCATTTTTAAATTAATTTTAATATCCATCCAAAGCAAGCAGAAGTATGAAAAGGGAAGGGAACGAAACAAATGATCACTACTCTTATATAACATGGGATTTCCGGCCACGTGTCAAATGAATAATCGTGTTGATCTTCTACAAGGGTAACGGAGGTATCATTTTCACTTGATTGCGCAGTAATTTTTATACAGCTTTATACGTGGAATGGATCAGGAAACAAGAGAACTCTTTAGAATGACCTCGACATGGGCCGAATTAGGCAAAAAATTTAGAAAATTAATTTGGATTAAATTAGATTTTAAAATAGCATTATATATATATATAATATATACACTGAATGTTTACATAAGTTTGAAATAAAATGATTTCTTGTCGTATAAACAATGGCATGATAAGAGAAATTTTCTGGTGGCCAAATTTTGTTTTACTCTTCTAATGCTATTATTACTAGAAGATAACTTCCAGAATTTCCTTTTGTTGTGCAATGAAATGAGAATGAGTGAATGAAAGAGTGTGGATTATAATATCTGTATTTTTAAAACTACGGGCCTGAATATTAATTAATAATTGGATTATTTTTACTGCTCAGATGTACTTTGATGAAGTAAAATTTATCTTGAATTGATTTAAATAAAGTTAGAAGAAATTTCTCTTTTGCCTAGTAGTATATTACTGGTATTCCGAATTTGATGGAAATTTTTTTTTATAAACCTTAATTCAACACTTCTAAGATATTTGAAAAACTTCAATAAATTCTAACAATGAAATTGATGCTACCACCCTATTTTTAAACTTTTTCATTAATTGAAACATCCATACTCCTGAATTATGCATAATCTAGGTGGGCAGTTTGTTATGTTTTGTATAATAATGTAACTTCCAAATGGCATTTTACTAATTTTTGAGCTGCTAAATTTGATTGTATATTTGGAATAATGTATTCGGAATTAATTGTGCTAGAACAAAAACTGAAGCTTTTGTATTTACATGCTATGACTAATTTTTGAAATAAGTTACATTCATTTGTAAGATGCCCGAGAGAAGGAAAGCATAATCTCAATATTTGATTGTCATACTGTGTATTTCAAAGTGTATAAGATACATGTTTATATATTCTATAATCATTTACATCGTGTGCATTAATATTGTTGCTTAGTTTAGTAGCAATTATTAGTGTTTCCCATCATCTGTTTGTATATATATATGAATCTGCAATATTTTTATGTTTGTAAATTTGATTGGATCTCATTTAAATATTAGAATCCTGTATAAAATTCTCTTGCATTATAAATATTTTTATGTATAGTTGGATTTATATAAAGTGCTCATTTCAGTGTATATAATCATGATGTAAATGTGTTTAATTTATTTATGAAAACTATTATGGGGACTGTTAAATAGTAGTTTTACTTTTGTTCATAAAAGTTAATATCCAAAATATCTGTTTTATATGTACAAAATTTTATTTATTATCTTTTTAAAAATCGTTTTTATTTTAATTATAAATCGAATTATATGCTTTGAATTTCAGTTTTCTATTTTGATAATTTTATTAACATTTAGTATTTGTTCTTATTTTTAAATACATATACTGCTGACTGTTGTGCAATTTAATTTTTTATACTAAAAAATATAAGATTTTAAACTTAATTTGTTTTTGAAACATAATTTTATATTTATTACCTAAATTATACTACCCATTTTCAAAAGTGTGTTATTTAATAATCATGCATTTTTCTTGAACGAAAATTTTAGCATCAAATAAAGGAATTTAAATAATTTGGCTCTATACTTATTTTATTTTATTTATTGAGTTCTATAACTTCATGAGATACAAAAAAAAAAAAAAAAAAAAAAAAAAAAAACCTTTTTTTTTGGTAAAACGTGTTTTAAATGATAATAAATAATAATCAATCTTGTAATTTGTTTTTTTGAAATATTAGAATTTATTGTGGTTTTTTTTCCTTTATGCACTATTTCAGTATGCGCTTAAGATGTTTATGCTAATTGTTAGTATCTATTGCATTGGTCTATCTCTTTTAATTGTAATTAAAATTCATCGCGACTATACTTAAATCACACTAGGACAGTCAGGGAATTATGTTCATACTAGGTAATGTTTGTTTTTCTCTGTGACGCATTTCTAGAATTTGCTTTTGTACCATTTCTTTCCCTGCATTCTGAAATGTGAGGTTTGATTTTCTTATTAGGACCATATTGGCTTAATTGTAAAACATCTGTTTGAGAATCGCTTAATGGTGGATTCCAGACAAGACATCACTGAAGATCTATTGTGTATGTAGCCTTGTTATTATTAAAATCTGCCATCAATTGTCAAAAGTTTCTGTATTGGTTGGCATATGCTCCTATGTTGATTGGTCCAAGAGTCAGGTAACGACTCTTGTCAGGTGTTAACCGCATCCTATGACTCTAAATTATGATATCCATCCCTAAATAGCTCTGGCGTAACTTCGAAATGTAATATAACTCAATTACTTTATTGTTTGGGATGAAAGTGAGTTCTTGATTTATAGTTCTTGTTATGAAAGAGCTGCTACTGGAGGCTAATCTAAAACTTCCTGGCCCTTGTGTGGAATTTTAACAAATGGATGACCAATCCAATTACATTAAGGATGAGGAAAGAATATGTTAAAAATAACATTTATTAGGACAAACACACTTTCGTATCTTATTTACTGTTACAAAATTTCTACCTTTCTGAATGGATGTTCGTCCAACACTATGTCTACAGGCACAACATTATACACACCAAGACACTTAATAAAGACAAGCATATATAAGGGTGTTCCAAAAAAGTGGAACTTACCTTTATTTCCTTAACGATTGCAATTAGTCATGTACTATCAGTTGCAAAGTATCATGAAATAAATTATGCAAATATATGAACAAATTTGGTTCTCTAGAGAGGGGATAGTAACAAATTACAAAAATTAAATTTTTGCTCGACCTCGAAAATTTGCCAAAAAAGTGGCAGCGAGTAAAATATTTTTCTTGCACTTATGAATAAGGATGCAAAGTTTCATTTTTCTCTCCGTACAATTTGATGAGATATTAAAAGACAAATTTATTGACTCAGACAATTTATCCATACCTCTGACTGGAGTTTGAACGAGGCTTTTATGTAATTTTCGGATATAATATATATATATATATAGGAAGATTATTAAAAGGATATAATCCAAAAGTAAAAATGCTTTTATTAAGATTCGTTCAATTAAAAAATGGGGTCAGATTGAAGAAGCGTTTAAAAACTCGTTCAAAATGAGTGCCTTCGGCAACTATGCAAAGTTGCATTCTTTTAACAATACTTGAGCATATGCAATCCAGTTCATCACTTGTGACTTCAAAACAAGGTTTTTGAATTCATTGGTGAGATCGAGAGCGTGTACTGCCGAAGTCGATTCATTTTTTAGTTCAGACATAATGCTAATCGAAACTAACTGCATATATCGGTTACCATTCAGCATATTGAATTCCAAAAGAAGCCAACCTAAGAGTTTCCAAAAATGCTATACCACCTATTTATAAAAAATTGCTCCTAGTGATAAACCTCTTGTACAGGCAATGAATTTTTACCATTCTAAAATAGAAAATTTTGAAGATTGATATTTCTATCTCGCTTAAAGTAGCCCTCGTCTGTTCAAACTGTATTTCACCAAAAAGAAAGATTTGATTTTATCTAAGGTAAATTTCAATTGCAAAGTTCTGGACTTAGACCATGTAGTTGTCTAGGTAATAAATGTAACTGTTCTTTGACTCTGAGAATAATTCATGGATGTCAATTATTACTTTGAAATAATCTCTAAATTATCTATTTTGGATTGTTAGTTTTGGACTGATTATTCGCACACTAGCATGGTGGTAATTTGAAAAATAAGTCAAAATTTCAGTTTTTGCATTACATGTATAATGTCTCATTATCCCCGTTATCTTCCGAGAAAGTAAAGATTTCATAGTTTTTTAATCCTCAAATCGATCTATAAAAACATTTTCTAGAAGAATTCAGGTAATTCGAAAGCGACATTTGTATTTTTCTACAATGGATCAGAATTTCTATTAAATACGGCATGAATCATCTGTATATTCATTGTGTTCGTTGTTGAAATTCGTCATTCTTTTAGAAAGTACATAGGAGTGAACGAATTTTATTCTTGCTTCTCTGAGATATCTTAAATGTTCAATTTCTTAAGTTTCACTTCCCTTCTTTCATATTTGAAATTATCGACCAATCAAAGTGTGCAACATTATTCATAATTAACAAATTTCATTGATGTTATGATGATTGGATCGATATATTACTAGACAAATATTTTAAATATAACAGTTTTTATATATTGAATAAATTTGGAATTTCTGAATTGTTTTCATCCAAATTTGTGATTCGTCCCCCTAAATTTAAAAAATAAGCATGTCTCTGCAAATTGTATGGATAGAAATGTGAAACTTTGTGAGTCCATAGATGATTGCAAGAGAAAATTTTATTACTTGATATTTTTACACTAGGTGTGACATAAACGAATTCATTTTTTCCCAACTTTTTAGGGCCGCGGTGGCCTGGTGGTAAGGTCTCGGCTTCGGAACCGGAGGGTTTCAGGTTCAAGACCCGACTCCACCGAAGAACCGTCGTGTAAGGGGGTCTGTTGCACGTTAAATACGTCATGACCAAACGTCCTCCCGCTGGTGTGGTGTGGTGTGGAGAGGGGGTGCCAGCTCAGGTGTCGTCCTCGTCATTTGACCGCGGTTCAAAATTACGAGGTCCGTTCCAAAATAGCCCTAGTGTTGCTTCAAACGGGACGTTAATATAACTAAACTAAACTTCCCAACTTTTTAATATTGCTGCCTACGGAATCCAGTGAAATTTTATACATTTAGGTATCTTATTTGATGAAACTTTGCAATCGGAAGTATATGTCTGATTGTGATAGTAAGGAAATAAACGCTTATTCCATTTTTTTTTTGCACATTCTTTGTAGTTATAATAGTGTTCTTTTTTATTGTACAAATTTTGGTATCCGTTATAAAAGTAATTGGATTATGGGATCTATAATGTGACTAAAACTCGAACGAATAATCTGTTATTTAAAAATATCGACTTATCACATCCTAAATAGATGTATTCTTAAACAGCGACCTTACTTACTTACTTAACTGTAATAAATTGGCTTTGTGCTATCGTCTGAAAGTAATGTCAACGCCTTTTGTTTGTAATTAAGATATCGGGGTATTTAAAAGGTAATTTGATGCTAAATTGGTACCAGTCATAAGTTTTACAACTCATTTTCCCCGAATTTTTTTATATTTTTTAAAATGAAATTACTGATTTACATGTTCATAGAGGTGTTGCAATCACTGCGATCTGATAGTTCATGGCCACTTTACTATAGACAGACATCACTTGTACAATTTAGGTTTATTCGCTCGAAGATGATTTGGGTGAATGAGAATGAATCTATACTAGTTTCATTATCATTTCTGAACTTTGATCAAGAATAAGAATGAAGTAAACTTAAAAATAGTTTTCTATTATTTCTACAATTTTTTTATTTCTTTCAGTTCTGTTTCAATGAAAATATGTAGAAGTATTTATCATGGATGTTGATATGCCATTTAAGATCTTTTGCTTTTGCTGATTATGAGGGAAAAAAAAGGTAAAATACAGAGTGAATGAAATTTTTAATATCCATAAATTAGTTTTAAATCAATCAGTCGACATATTTCAAATAAATCATTGTCCAGAAGAGATATTTTAGATTTTGTTCATGAGAACGGATAGACAAAAAAAATATTCATACTTATTTATAAATTAGCGCTTATACAAAGTATCTTTGTTTTAATAAGATGAATAATAGCACTCAAGAAAAATATTGGCAAGCGAGATGGAGAATGAATTTATTTTTGACGATCTTGATTTTAAAAAAAAGAAAAACTTATTCTACAACTTTTCAAATGTATTTTGCAACGAGTATAACCTTTCTGCTTAGTAATGGTATGAATTTTCAGATAAAAAAGGTTTCAGATGCGATACCAATGCCATTTACAGACTCTGATCATCTTAAAAAATAAGAAATAATTTTGAATAACTTACTTCTGATTTCGCATATAAGCCATTCAATATAAGTCGCTGGGAAAAACTTTTGTCTCCTTATTATTATTGATTTTATTTTGTTTGATATATAATATGGAATAATTCCCTAATGTTTGAAATTTGATTTCTATAAATTTGATAAGTACCTTATTAAAGTATCTACAATAGATTTGTAAAATCAGTATTGTTTTCAAGCTTGGATTAATCTAGCAAGCAAGTGGTAGAAATTTGTCATTTCTATTAATTTTTCTTAAGACTGTTAATGTGTGGTAATTTCCTCCCTGGTGAAGAAATATTAACTATTTATGCAATCATGAATGTACAAAAGATTTGAAGAAAGACATATTATGGCTTCTTTCATGAAATATTTATCTATTACTCTATAAAAATGCATTTGGTGAAATCGTAAAACAGACAGTAGATTAATTATTTTTGTGTAAGTACTGTAAAATTAAATCTCGGCTCCGCATAGGAGAAATAATAATTATAAACACAGTATTGATGGTTAAAAAGTAAATTATTTATTGTAATTCTCAACACCATTTACTAGTTTAAAACAAAAGTAAACAATCCATATTTCAGAATATTTCAAACATTTAAAAACGTCGATTTTTCATTGCAATAAGCGTTTGTATCATTCACTTGGACTGGCAGTGGTTGAAGTAGTTGTAGATGAACCTGGTTGTGGCATTCCAGGTATTTGAGGCATTCCTGGGATTTGTGGCATTCCTGGGATTTGTGGCATTCCAGGGATTTGAGGCATTCCAGGGATTTCAGGCATTCCAGGAATTTGAGGCATTCCGGGGATTTCTGGCATTCCAGGAATTTGAGGCATTCCGGGGATTTCTGGAAATCCTGGGATTCCTTGTCTTTTAGCTACTTTGTATTTATTCACGGATGGTGATCCTGGGAAACCTGGTATTTGTGGCATTCCAGGGATTTGGGGCATTCCAGGGATTTGGGGCATTCCGGGGATTTCTGGCATTCCAGGGATTTGAGGCATTCCAGGGATTTCAGGAAAACCAGGAATTTGAGGTCCTTCTCTTTTTCCATCTGTACTGTTATCTGTTTTATTGCCTGATCCTGGAAAACCTGGTATTTGAGGCATTCCGGGAATTTGAGGCATTCCAGGAATTTGAGGCATTCCTGGGATTTCTGGAAATCCGGGGATTCCTTGTCTTTTTTCTACTTTATTTTTAATTGTGAATGGTGATCCTGGAAAGCCGGGTATTTGGGGCATTCCGGGTATTTGAGGCATTCCAGGAATTTGTGGCATTCCGGGGATTTCTGGCATTCCAGGAATTTGAGGCATTCCGGGGATTTCTGGCATTCCAGGAATTTGAGGCATTCC
>JAPMOR010100600.1:87566-118958 GCA_026543865.1 Argiope aurantia | reverse complement strand
ATTTCTGGAAACCCTGGGATTCCTTGTCTCTTTTCTAGTTTATTTTTAATTGTGAATGGTGATCCTGGGAAACCGGGTATTTGAGGCATTCCGGGTATTTGTGGCATTCCAGGGATTTGTGGCATTCCGGGAATCTCTGGCATTCCTGGAATTTGAGGCATTCCGGGGAGTTCTGGCATTCCAGGAATTTGAGGCATTCCAGGTATTTCTGGAAATCCAGGAATTCCTTGTCGTTTTTCTTTGGCTTTCTGTTTTTGGCTCAAAATGAATGGCGATCCAAGAGACTGCAGGGTTTTCAAGTTTTGTCTTTTTTCTTTCGAAGTTTCTAAAAATGAAAGAAAGAGAAAAAATAAAAAAAAAAATTGAATAAATGTTTCACAAAATTTGATTTCTTTGGTTGTTTCCATCTATTGTTTTGAGGCGAAAACTTCCATTGCATCATTATTTTTGTGAAAAGCTCAGAATATCAGTTGATATTTTATTGTACGCATAAAACTATTTTAAGTTGCTATAAAAGTCTTTATTACCAATGGTAGGCATAGAAAGTTTATGATTTTTTAACTGAAAAAAAATATATCATATATTGTATGTAGTTTACAAGGAATTATGCCACTTTCAAAAAGTTGTTTTCTATGATTTTAACTAAATTTAATGAGTTATAAGTCCAAATCAGATAGTTTGAAAAATTTCATTTGATGGTTTTACGGTTGTTTTCCCGTTGGAATTTTTCTTAGAAATTTAGCTTATGCAAAGAACTCTTTATGCTATTTATGTTCATAAATAAATATATTTTAAGGGTTGTTTAAAATATTTGCATTAATTGAATGAAAGATATTTTTGCAATAATATAGACTTTTTTTATATAGTTTCTTTATTTTAATTCTATATATTTTCATTAAGATTTATTTTGAGTTTTTTAAAAAAATGAAGTCGCATGAGCCTTGGAAGAATATTTGACTCACTATCATATGATTTTGTACTATTTTCTTTCCTACCAGTATTCATATAGTTTTCTTTAAGCACAGGAATATAGACGATGTAGGCAAGACTTTAAGATAAATTTAGTTTTTGTATTTTTACATGAATTTCTGTCTGCAGAGAAATTCTTACAACATAGTTCAAGACAAAAATAGTCCAGTTTTCCTCGAAGAAATCACTTAAAATGTTGTTAAGGAAAGGTCTCTAGAGGAGAACAGCCCCCGATAATTTATAAAAAAATTTTTGGTACGATCAGAATCGAAATTTATTTTTGTCTTCGAAGTTACTTTTCGAAAATATTTAATGCTTGTTCTTTACTTATATGAAAATTTTAAAAAATCATGACAGTAGAAGAACGGTGTTTAGTATGCTTATTGAAAAAGTCTAATTATATTGACATTGTCCTCTAAAATAATGAATTATGGCACTTGCGTGCCCAAAATTAAATTTCATTTTTTTCTTGACTTACCTGCAGTAGTTGCTGCTAAACAACAGCTTATTGCAAGCACTAGAACCAGCATCATTTCCTTCATTTTGCCAAAGGTACGTCTGAAATGCAAAGAACATAAGTTAAAATGTAACAATTTGTAAATATGAAAATCAAATTCTAAGTAATTTTAATGATTAGTCTTCTCATCAAAAGAAGAAATAAATTTTAATGTAATAATTTTATGCACTCATTATTCACTTCAAATGCTTCGCACTAACTTAATTTTGGAATCCATTGTGCATTTATTAGGAAGAAAAAAGAAGTGAAGCCATAATACGGTGAAAGACAATGGACAGATAGATGATATACTCAGATATTATTGATATACTCAGATTATATTAGTCACCCACGTTGCCTTCATTGGAGTAGACTCCAAAACTTGTTAACGAACTATATAATGGAAGATAACTTTGCATCAACCGTTAGCATGATCCAAATCACAGAACAGCGGAAGACAAATGTCTGTTAAATATAGATGATAATTAACTTATGTTTGTCATATGTCATTGTCGTCGGGGGAATGGATTCCAAAGGGTGTTAAGTCACATTAGTCGTCATGTGACTATCATCTGTCATCATGTGAGTTGACCTCAAACTCAGTAGAGAGAAGGCAATGGGCAGTTATATACCAGGTAGCATGCACAGTTATATTTGTCATGTGCCAATATCGTCGATTCTATTATAGCCTCAACTTCACCAGATGAATTATCAGCAAGTAATGTGCTTAGATGTATCAATTGGTCCAAAATTATAAGCAAATAATGAAATGCAATTTTCAATCAATCAATCGTGTTGCTGGCATAGTAAAACTACTGATCTATTAGGTGCAATATTTCAAATCGCTTTGACATATTTTGCTATCCTCCTTGAAATCAATTGACTCTGGTGGCTTACCGTTTTAGTTATCTCCGTAGACTTTCGAAAAAAGCGGACTAACGAAGTTGATTACTGTTACTTAAAAGCGTGCTTTTATTGTTTTCATCAGAGCAAAGCAACCGAAATAATACTGCTATTAAATGTAGTTATGAAACAATATTTAGAAGCTTTCAATGATATGTTAATATTGTATTGTTGATTTTGTTCTGGGCTACGGGTTTTCCTTTTTAACATGTTAACTGGGTATGACGAAATATTTCAATGCAAAACGAATCGAATATAATTTAATTACCTGGTTAAAGGTTAAATAAAATAATTCACTTATAATTACTTGAGTTTACATGTAACAGCATTTTTTTGATTAAAAATGTGTAGTATTCAATATGAATGCATAATTTCTGCCTTAATCAACGGTATATAGCACAATAATTTGATGGCATCATTTGAAAAACCGTTTTTTGGATCTATTTCGAATAAACTTAGCTTATCTTTTGAGTGTTGTTGAGCATTATTTTCTCTGTTTTGCTTGTAGTTCATTTTTAAAGAATTTTTTTTGTTTGCCTTTTATTGAATAGAAGATTTTAGTTTTAGCACAGGCGCGTAAAAAAAGTGGAATGATTTAATTTTTTTTTAAAAATTAAATTTATTTGAAGTTATTTATTTTTATTGCTAGCTGTCTTGGAGAATAAATATATCAATAAACTTGATTAACCATTTTCATTTTTTACTATCTCTCATTTCAAAGAAAGGAGAGATAATAAAAAATAATGATTTTGTCGCATAAATAGTTTTGTTATTTCTTCATGACACAATTCAATAGTTCTATTTCATTAAAAATTACTATCAAAAATTATTTCTTCAGATTTAAAGATGAAGTATTTTGGAAGGCATTTGTAATTTCTGATTTTATTAAAGATTTTTTTATAAAATTAAATTTTTAGTCGTTATTTAAAACTTATACTAAAAATTTATTCTAAAAGTACTATTAGCGACTTCAAAATGCAATAATTCTTTATCAAGTAAGATAGAACTCAGTTCTGGAAAAATATATTTTATAGTAAAAATAAATAAATATGTCATTACTTCTACTAGTAAAGATATACGTTACCTTCACAACTGAAATCAAGTTCTTTGCAATACCATTTAAATAATTATTTAATTTCAAATGAATTTAATAGTACTTACTTGTTAGAAATTTGCATTGATACTACATAACCTCAGAAGTCTGTTTTAAAAATAAGAAAATACATACTTTTCCATGTGCATGTGATTTTTGTCAAACATTCATCTGATGAATTGATGTGAAATTCATAATTAGGTTTTTTTTACATCATATAATAACAGAATACTGAATTTCATACACTTCACAAATTATTTTGCATTGAACAGTCTATAGACGCTTTTAAACTTTCACAATAATTAAATGTTTATCAATTAACTATGGGATTTTACCATTTGCCTTAAAGTTTTTGAACCACCTAATAATTTAAACCAAAAGCACATTACTTTTCACCCTGAATTTTTAAAAATCATTGTACTGATTTCCAGGTCCAGCAAATAAACATGAAATAACATCGTTCAGAAAATCTAGAAAGAAAGAATTTGCAAAACTTTTTGTTGAGTCAATATTTGTGGCTTATCTCCACACATTCGGTTCATGTTCCCTCATTGATGTATATGCAGGGACAGAGATATTCCACACCATAATGTAACTGATTGTACCATGAAAAAAGCTTTTCAAATCAACAAACTCAATGCTGAAAACTGGTGCTAAAACATTATTTAGAAAAGAGAGCGAAGATATTTGGCGTGAGTAAGGATTCCAATGTATTTTTTGAATAAAAGAATATATGACGTCATCATAGACTAAACTATCATTCAGTCGTATCCATTAGTTATATAAGTATTCACTGTGAACTGCTCCCGTTTTCTTTATCTATTAATTTTTGTTCTTCTAATAAAAGAAGACAAAACATTATCATAGACTGAGTAAGCATTTACCTGCGTCCGTTA
The DNA here is from genome assembly GCA_026543865.1 of Argiope aurantia. Lineage (NCBI taxonomy): Eukaryota > Metazoa > Arthropoda > Arachnida > Araneae > Araneidae > Argiope > Argiope aurantia. The sequence goes on along the minus strand of JAPMOR010100600.1, from coordinate 114,601 downwards.
GCTATGTCAACATTCTTTGTGGTTTGCTTCCGCTATTTCTCTTTCTGCTATTCATATTTACACCAAGAGCGTGTTAACCTTGAATCTCATTAGATTGGCCCTCTTCCAGCAAATTAATAATAATAATCACTTAACAGAATAGTTACTATCATATTTGAAGTTTACAAAATTTATGGTTTTCTCTTTTTTTAAATTTATTTGGAGGATTCTGTAATTTTTCAGAGAACTATGAGATTTTATTCGATGCGATATATATTCTCATTTTAATTGAAAATAAAGGATTTCGTCAAGAATATTTTGCATTATAATATTTTAGGCAAAAGTATTTTTCACATTAAAATTATTATACATGTTTTTTAAAACTAAATATAAAAAAAACCGTTTTCTTCAGTAACTTTAGTATAGCAATTAATTTACGCATTCATTTATTTCTAATAGAATCACTAAACATATAAATACTGCTATTAATCTTACTCTCTATATTTCATTCATAAATCAGTTTTGATCATTACTATTAAAGAGTAGTTATTTAAATAGTTAAGTTCATTAATCATTACAAAAATCGATATTATAAGCTAAGTAAGAGAAAAAAAATGAATGTTTTTCCATACCTGAGAAGGTAATCCCAAGTGATTGTTTTTCGAGAGAATGATGCTGTTTGAGATCGAACTCCCAGTATTTATATGGAAAAGTCGAGTAACGGAAGGCGTGACGCAACAGTTGGAAAAGGGTACCAGCATCATGGGCAAAGTAACATTTCAGTAGCAGTGAAGATACTGAGAATGCAATTGATGTATTATTAATGAAAACTCCCGTAGCAACGATATAGTAATCGCTTCATTAACGCAATATGGGGGATTTAGGCCACATCGGGTTCAATTACCTCATGGAATTTTCCTAATTTTTCGTGAATGGTGAATTAAAATATGATTTGTTTCATAAAATATGAAAATTAAAAGATTTCACAATTCTGAAAGTGTACACCCTATTTTGAAAAATTATCTAAGCTCGTTTCCTATAGGAAAATATAGAGTTACTTAACATGAAGCTTAGACAATTCGAATGGAAGGAAATTCTATTCATCAGAAGATTCAAAGAGAGAAAAATTGTGTCTAAAAATGAGCATGGTAAAGAAAACGCGACAGTTTATCAATTAAAGAAAAGGCAGTAAAGCCTATTTTGAAATAATACTAAATTATTATTTTATCAGTATTAATTAGTTATTAATAATAAATATTAATAGCATTATTTAAACAATAATTATGCAATATTTGAAAATGTTACGAAACCTTGATATAAATAAAAGCCATTGTAGCTATGCATGTATGTATGTTCCACGTACATGTTTTCCTACACAACATGGTCGAATCCAACCAGATTTTGAACACTTATAATTTAAAACAAAAGTTAAGAATACTGTTAACTCTCCCAAATGCAAAAGCTAACTAAATATTTATCAATTATAAATTAACCGAAATTTTATCATTTTTTAACAGTAGCACTTCGGGCCTAATTACCCCACAATCAATGATAAAGATATATCAAATTCATTACCTTGCATTTTCCGATTTTTATTAATTTTTCAAAATTTAATAAATGATTGAATAAATACAGACGATTTTAAATAAGAAAATTTATTGATACTCCGTTGTTAAGCAATGGTGAGACATTGAAACATTCTCTCTTTATTTATTTTTTATTTTTGTTTCATTTTTTATAATACTTTTGTTAATGTTTTCATTGATTTTAAAAGAATTCTAAAGTCTTTTGCTAAAAGCAAAATTTCAGACGATTGAAAGTTTTTCGTGTACTGCAACATTTTATATAAAATAAGTTTTTGCATTGAAAGTAATTTATTTTAAAACTTTTTTTTACGGGCACGTTGGCATTCCTTCGAGTACTAACATTAATTCTTACGTTTTACCGTCCTAAATTTAATTCAAATTTTACTTATGAGTACTGAAGCATAAGCAATATTTTAATAAAGTTTTTATGTCAATCAATTAAATAAATTCGTCAGTTTTTCATCAATAAAAGCATGAACATGTCATTCCAAACAACTTTGGGTATCTCAGCTGGTAACTAAATGAATAGCTAATAATTTTCAATGGTAAAATAATAACAATAATAATAATTTAAAAATTTTTAAATTTTAAAACTAATAATTTTAATAAATCAATCAATAAGTGTAATAAATGAACTTTATACAACATTTTAAAACCACGACTTTGAAACGAAATTTAAAACTAAACCTCCACAGTTCATATCTTATATATTCAAAGCTTTAAAAAAATGCGATTTTTTATAGCATTTTTCAATTGAATACATCGGCATATAAAATGAAGCAGATAATGGAAAGATGGCAGGCGCGAGGTACGGATGTATTTTATTATCAAAGAAGATTCATTAATAAAAATAATTTCTTATAATTTTTAGTTTTGGTTTCGAGTTAAATTATAAGCGATATTTCAAAATTATATTAACAGGTTAGGAAAAATGCGAATTACCGATAAATTCGAATTAAAACGTTCGTATTAACGAAGTTAAACTCCACAGGGCGCTTCGTTAAGCATTACATATATTTCCAGGAAAAATTAGGAAATCAGGTATTACCAAAAGATAAATAAATAACTTATGATTAAACTTGCCAATTTGGTGGATGCCAAAGCCAAAAATTAGTAAATTTGAGTGTTCACCAAACTGATAAATTTTATTATAGGTAATTTACTTACATCTTGAATTATCATGGTATAATACGAATTTCTCTAATTCTGGCGCCCAGCGTTTTCTATCACCCATTAAGGTTTATTCCATTAATTTTGAAACATTCTGTGTATGTTGTTTTAGGGACTGCAATGTACTTTTGAATAATGACTAATAGCGTCACAACTATGTAGATGCAATAGTGTGACTTTGCATCTATATCGTTTGATACCACAGATTTTTGAAATAAAAGCAATATATTATTTAGATTAAATTAGCAATAAATATTTTTTGTCACACGTACTTGTTGTTAATACTACTATGATAAAACAACATTTTTACATTTATTTATTTTTATTAATTAATTAATAATTTATTTATTTATTATCGTATATATTTATTATTTTAATATATTTACATATTATTTCAACGTTGAACATAGAGCACATCGTTGTATTTTTTTTTTGATAATATAATTGCAGTTATATGTTTATTATAATTTTTTAAAGAATATTAAGAGCTTCAAAACTTTCAGGTTAGACTATGCTGTTTGAAAGTAATGCATTTTCTAATGTTAAGTTAACATTTTTAAGCTTTCTAACTGTAGAAACAAATTAATTTTAGTCTACTAAGTATTGAATTACTTCTCCTTTTGAAGGCTTTAGATTCGATATTTTCAAAAATGGATGCTGTTTTCATTAAAAAAAGTTTTATGCAAGAGATGTATTCGTTTAGAGTTTTGCTATAATTTAAGCAATGATTTAATTGAAATGCAATTAAAATAGTTCATAGATTTTTAAGAATTCTTTAAAAAAATGATCGTGTCAAAAATTCTATCACGTCAGTTATTGCAAATGGATTTATTGTAAAAATTATTTTTTTAAGTCTATTTTTTCCCTTACTTCAAAGGCTCTCATGTTAGTTTTGTTTCTTCAATTTAGTTCTCTCACTGTCCCACCGGAGGGAGCCTCATCGTTTGGAGGTGAGAAGCTTTCTGTATGGTGGTTGGTTCTCGCCATCTTTATGAGTATAGTAATAGTGTGGGGTCGAGTTTCCCCCTCCCGATGACGGGACGTGCCTCTTATGAGAGTGGTTTTACCATCGCTGGTGATGGATCTTTGGGCTCAGCCATAGTTCTTGCCTATTGCTGTTGTCTGATCATTCAAATTAGTCTTATGCCCATCCTCATTAGTCAATTTAACCATGTTCCTGTCTGGGTGGCTCAAATATGCTTAGTTTTACCTATTTTCATAGTACGCATGGGGATTGTTTAGTGGTACATGAAAGTGATCTTGGTAATAGCAGGCAATACAAAACGTAAGAAATTAAAATAAAAAAATCTAAATTGTTTTCCCCTCAAATGCGAGAATGAAATGAAAGTTGTGCAAAACCGAAATCCTATTTACGAAATCAGGGAGAAAAAACAAAGAAAAAAAACGAGTAGATTAAGACATAGTAGCTATTAATAAATGGCTGTCATCAACCCCGACCATCATTTATTATAATGCAAGATGCGCATTGTCAGCCAAGAATTTGCAAAAGCTGTAGCTTTAATAGGCGCGGCTGTTTTTTCTGCCATTTATCTTCTGCTTTTTTTGCTTAGAGTTATCCGGAAAAAAACCCCGAATCCTTTCCAAGTTTTTCATTTCTATGTGCTTATTTAAAAAGCGATTAAAGATAAGCTTGAATAATTGAGTTACTGTTGGCTTTCATCATAAGTACTAGCCTAAATACCATTATAAAAATGGAATAAAATGTTAAAATCGTTTGACTTTTAAGCTAACCTAAGCCCTTAATATTATTACTAATTTTTTTTTTTCATTTTAGGGTATGGTTGGGGAGAATTAACAATAGGAGAAACTTCAAAATAAAAAGATTTATCAAGGGATATAGGAATTAAAAAAAAAGATTAGGATGCATTGCCTTAAATAGTACTCACAAAATTTTTGTTCTAATTTTTTTAACTGCATTATTTTGATAGTTATGTTGTTGCAAAAGCACTTTTTAAAAAATAGCCATATTATATGAATTTGACGCGTTTACGCTACAGTGAATGTATTCTGTAACCAAAGCTGTAATAATTTATGAGTTTTTTTTAATTAAAAATTATATTTAAGTTCCGTATTGAAGCAGCATGAATAGAGGTGAAATTAGGTATTTTGTGGCTCTAGGGAGTGTAAATTACGAGGTCCTTTTTTTAATTAACTGGTCTATTTAATTTCACATTTCAGCGCATTTTTAGCATATTAATGTTTTATATTAGGTTAAGTTATTTCTTTTCGTTAATTTTGTGGGTGCGATTTTTTTTAATTTATCTATTATGACCCCATATTAGAAACTACATTTTTGCACTATATTATTGAAACAGGCGATTGATTTTATAAATATTCCAATAACAAAGTTAATGTAAAGAAACATATAGAACTTAACCAATTATGTTTAATAGAAATAATATATATTAATATTTTCCTAGTATTTTATAGTTCAAAGAATTTGTATTTTTTGTAAATTTATTAACACGGCAAATAGGAAAATAAAATTCTTTAATTGACGCCTCCTCTTAGCCGAGCGGTCAAAGGCAGCTACCTAATTTGTCACTGATTTTAGAAAAAAAAAATCAATGTGCGACGAAGTTGTACACAAAATGATCCTATAAGAGTGCGATTTTTAGCGATTTGTTTGGCGATTAATCCATGGGTCGCGGGTAATACACAAGTACCAGAAAATCAAATATATGTTTTGGACGCCTACTTTCCTACCAGCGGAAACCATAATTTGAGACAGAACTAAAATTGTGGTCACAAAATCACATATTAGATTTCATGCATTTCAGTCATTGTGTTCTTGCGTTATCGCAATTACATTCTCGCGAAGATACAAACTGATAGACGGTCAACTCATTGACAGATGTGATTAAAACTTTTATAAATATCCACTGTTTACATCCTGAAATTATTAATTAAATTTCATTTATTTAAACAATTAAGTTTTTGAATTATCGCATTTATATGCAGACAGACAGACAGTTAATACCTAGACAAATTTGGTTCAAACTTTGAAGCAACACTACACTTTAGATCTCAATTCTATATACCAAATTTTACCCATATAACTCTCTTTTGTTTGTAGTTATTGTATTAGCTTATATTTGAACAGTCGGGTAGACAGACTTCCTCTGAATAGATTTCGTTCAAAATTTGATAAAAATCTACATATTTGGCATACATACAATTTTACAAATTTCATCTTTCGAGTTCAAAGCGTGTTTGAGTTATTTTGCATTCACAGTTTGACAAACTTGATTCGCAAAATATGTTTTTGGGATTCAGGGATGTCATAAACTTGAAAACTCGTCAGAATCTTGAGTTCGATCTTTTTTTTTTTTTTTTTTTTTTTTTTTTTTTTTTGTGATTACAATGCTTTTATCTTTGTACATTTCGCATACCAGAAAGTAAAAAATGAACCACAAAGCAGAAACAACTGAAATTTAAAATACAGTTTTTTATATAGAAGAACTGCCTCAGATAGTTTTACATATCTTTTAATATAAATTTTTATAACATATTTTCCCACTACTGTATGTATTTTAATTTATATTTATTTTTATCAGGTTTAAAATGTTAAAAGCTAATCGCATCATATTAACTATTGGTATAATTCTTGTATAAAGTACGTGGTTTTTTCCGGAAAAATACATTAGACATTTTAAATAAAAGGATTATATAATGGAGCTATTCTGACTTGAAACCGCAGCAAAGCATAATAAAAATTCGATTTATACAAAAATTCAAGTTTAAAAAAATTGTCTAAAAACGAAAACAATGAGAGAAATCTGAAAGTGGGAGTGAAGGTATAATTTTAATTTGTAACTGATTTCATAAATAAGTAATACTCCTTTTCTAATATAAGAATAGCAATTATGATTAAAAATTCAATTATTTTACAAAAGAATATAGTAATTTTAATAAAAGGATAGTATATAACACTTTTAAAACAACAATTGTACAATAACACTACAAATTAAATAGAACTCTTCGATTTCTTTTAATGTCAGAATTTTCTTACTGATTTTCTTATTGTACTAAAAAAATCCCTGAGTCGATATAAGGCCTTAAAAATTGTTTACTTATGAGCGTTGAGGACACAAGGTATGGATATCTTTAACAATTCTGAAATAAAAACAATTTTTTATAATTTTTTGATTTCCTTTTGAATTTACCAAAATGGATTCATAATATAGACCATATTTTAATGTTAAGTTCATAGAAAGTTAAAGTAACTAGAAACAATATTTGAATTACAAAAGAATTGTAATTTAAAATTTCGAATTAGTAAATTCCTTTTATACCAGCATAAAAATATATATGCACTTAAATTTTAACGAAAATTGTAATTTTAAGTGAGAGCAGTCCTTGTCCCGTATGTAGTTTCTGAATCAATAATGATTTTTTTATTATTATTAAACAGCTGTAAAGCTTTCGAACTCTAAGAGCAAACTGTTAGAATTGTAACTGAATTTGTTATTATTTTCCGATTTACCGTAAAAGGTTTTGAATAATGTGGCTAAAAGAATTATATAATCATAACAATGAAAACACTAATATAGATTGTAAAATAAATTGTGAAATTAAAAAAAAGCTAAAATAATTGTCATAAAAATGGAGAAAGAGCTAAAATTAATTTCAAATTTAAAAAAATCTGTATAGAAAAATTTTAAAATTGTTGATTTCATGATGAAATCAATTTAATAAGCAATTTGATGAAGGGAATAAGCCTCAAAAATTCAAAATGAAACCAATGTGCAAAAAAAAAAAAAAAATCATATAGACGCTTACTATAAAAAAAGAAATGGAAACTGCTAATTCTGTAAACAATATCATGTAAAGGCTTCTAAAAACATGAAATAAAAAAGGGGAAGTTATTTTTCCCTTCAAATTTCTGAGAGAAAGCAGTTTTCTCATTCGTTTCTTTCTTCAAACTGCTTATTCAATTAAATCCCCTTATTTAACACATTTTAAGCTTGTACTAAATCTTCTTTATATACATCAGATCTTCCTTATGAATACTTTTTGTATTGAGCAAAAATTGTGACCCTAATTTTATCAGTAAACCCTGAAGTTAGAAAATGATGCATTTGTCAAAATTATCATTTAGCAAACATCAATGAAAATTATAAATTAGTATCATTTTTATAAGCATTTTTGCATACAAAATAGTAAAGAAGATTTGTATACATTTTTGAAAATTTCTAAAAGAAGCAAGTTTTGCGAGAGTTTTCGTGATGTCTCATTTGGAACGCAACATGGAGACTTTGAAGTCCTGTAATAACTACTACATTATCCAGACAAATCCAAAAATAATTATTTACAGCATTAGCATTTGATTTAACACAATAAAAGCAATGATTACTTTTTAAAGACCGCAATGATTCGTGAATTTTATTCGTTTCTGCCACTTTAAAGTGAATTTATAGAGAAATTATTCAGAAGTTCCTTTAAACTTCTGCTGTAGAATTTGGCTTTTAGCCATCCCGTCTCAGACAAAGATAAAGAAGCACGTCTAGGCCTGAGCAGGCAGTAAATAAAATCATGGCCTTCTCCTCTGGAATCAGAATACGGGCAAGAGTTAAGGAAATATTGACCTTTTCCGACCATAATGACTTCCGCAGCACGTCCAGAAAGTTGGATCACATGACACCAGCATATTGCCAGTAACCGAGATTTCGTCTCCATTTTAGTTTGTCATTCATTATCATTTGAATGTCCAAGAAAGAATGAATGAGGAGAGTTTTTTCATATCCTTTCGCTGCATTCCATTATTGGAGAATTTTCGTCTTTCACGAAATATTTGCGGTCTTCTTGTCAGAATTTTGAAGGATGATCAGTTTCCAGTTTTGATTAGATGAACCGAACTTTCTGATGTTCATATAACTAATGGAACTTTTCTATTTTGCTTGACTGATGAATGAAATACTCACTTCTTTTGTTATAGATAAAGTTTTATATTTAACTGTGCTCTTTTTTAAAATAGAATTATGTTTTCTCATTGGGGATAGATGACTGAATAGACAACTTTTAATACTATTTTTCTCATTTTGCATTATTTTTTTTTTATTTTCTCGTATGAAAAATGCATTTAGAGAAAATATTGTAATTTTCAAACAATTCGATTTCGAGATTTTGGAGAGCCTCCATGTTTCAGATTTCTCTGAGGCCGAAAAAATACTCATGAAATTCTGTCTGTCGACGATACGATATCACAAAAACATAATGAACTAGGTGGATGAAATTTGGTATGTGACTTTTGAGCTGAAACTGTTAATTTCTATCAAATTCTGGACGAAATTTGTGAATGGAACTGTCTGTCTGTACGTACGTGTGGGTGTGGACACGATTACTCAAAATGTAATAAACTAGATGATGCAAATTTAGCGTACGATTTTATCATCAGAACTGTAGATCTGTACATAATTATAGACTAAATGCTTGAATTTCTTGACCGCTTATCAGTTGATATATTCTTTTGTATGTGAACATGATAGCTCAACTGCAGTGAACTAGATGAATGAAAGTTAGCATAAAGTTTTATCGCTAACATTGCAACCTATATCAAATATTACATCCGTTTCCTCGAATGGAAGGAATCCGCAATATATATTCGATTTTCTTCACCATATTGCAAGTTTCAGATCGTGCTATTATTTTAGTATTTGAGAAAATCGAAAGATAAATACTTCTCTTAGCTAGAAAAATTTGGAATATTAAAGCAGCGATATAGAAATCATTATTGGAACTATTTTTACTAAATGAGCTCTAATTAGAAACTGCCCAAAGACTCCAAAAATCTAATGCCTTCAAAAATGCTGCTGCTTCAATATATGTTACCGTGGGAATTCTAGTTCGTAATTAATGTCAATAACATATATATGTGCGAAGCAAGTCCCATCTCTTGGAGGACTCCCGGATATTTCTTTGAATTTTTTGAAATTGATTGGCAGACGTGCCTTACCAAAATTTTTCGGATGTCTTTTCGTGTTTTCGATATGAGGTCAAGGTAGGAAATTAAAATTGCATTTCAAATGGTTATGTGATTTGAAGATATCAGGGGAAAAGGGGGTCATTTAATTTTGCTGTTCAATTTATAATAAAATAAGAATGAATCAACATGATTTTATCATTATTTAAATGGCTATAATATAGAGGAGAAACCAAATTGGAATATATTTTTAATATATCATGGAAATTAACTGGAGTTTGATGACGGAACAGAAATTAAAAATCACTGTTATTTAGGATAGTGACACGTTTAGGATATTATAGTACATACATGCGAGTTATTTTCTATTAAAAACCCGTTCTTATTGGTATGTAGCTTTTAAACTAAAATTGTAGTTAAATTATTACAATTTTGTGAAAATGTGACTGATTTTCAGTACCTAAATAAAATAACGGTTAATCAGCACGATTTTCGCATTACCTGAATAGTCAGAATAGATAAAAATTTTTTTTTAGAATTCTTTTTTAATATATCATTGAATCCTGGTTAAAAGTCCTTGTTTGTCTATCTTTGGAAACTCTAAAACATACTGTGGGTTATTTTTAGTTGAAAGCTTTTTCATTCGGAATGTTTGTCTAATAAATCTAAATCATCAAATATCTAAGTAAGCTCCATTGCTTTTAAATAATTCAAAGCTTTGTGGCATTCGTAACATGATAAAAACTAAAGAGCCTTTTAATTATATTTTATTTTTTATGACATGAATATATCTGTTGGAGACTCATTAAATTGGTTAGTAATATTTAATATATATAAAGTCTTTTTGCAGACGGAATATATTTGAAATAAATCTGAGCCGTTTTTCTTACATATAGAACGATTCATCAATATGTGGGCTTTGGTATGTGTATTTGATGTATACAATAGCAAATGCGATTATTATGTTTAGATAAAAGAAGACATTCTTTGACTGCAAAATCTGTCGGAATTTTCTTAGAGAAATGACTCTGACGGGCTCTTGAAATCGTCTCATATCACTCTTAAGATGTTATTCAGTATATTTCATTTGATATGCATTTAATAGTCTTAAATTAAATACTGTCTGCTGAAAATTGTCACTTTTACTAACGAAGATCATAAGTATCATGTAATTAAAAATAATTCTCTTTATTTTGTATAAATATTAAGACTTGATCACTCTTTTGAAGGATATATAGAAGTCTCATTTATTGAAATCTATAAAATCGAAAAGAATAATTTTTTAAGAGAATATGAGTACTATAAATCAACTTTATGTATAGACCATATTATATATTTATAAAAGAATTCAATGGTACCTACAATCATTTACAGTAAAAAAAAAACAAGAAATATTTTTTAATCGAAAATATGGACGTCGAAATCTTAAAAACATAAAGCGTTGTAAGAAATATTTTAAGCAAACTGAAATTTTAATCACATTTATATTTTAATTTTACAGAATGCTTTTTCTTTCTTATGATATTTATCGTGCTTTAATTTCATTACTGTGTTATTTTCAATATCTCACGATATGCGATTTTGCTATATCTATGTTTTAAAAGCATTTTTTACTTTTTAGTACACCAATAAAAACGTGTGTCTCAAACTTCTTTAACAATGGATTATGAAGCTGATTTGTATCTTTGTCAAACCAGGTATATTTGAGGCAGCCAAACTCAGTTAAACCTCAAGTTCTGAACTCGTGTAGAGAATATGGAAACTTGGAGTATTTTTTTACCAATTTTAAATAAGCATAATTTCAGTAGGTTACTATATCTAGTAGCTTACTCTGTCTGAAACTCCTTCAGAGAATATTTTATCTGAAACTCTTGCAAAGAATCTAGAGAATATGGATACTTGGAGTATTTTTTGCCCAACTCTAAACAAGCAGAATTTCAGCACATTACTCTATCTATATCTTAGTTAGAGTCGATCCCTTTAAAAAATTTTGTATATGTTAAGATTACATCTAAGATTTTCATGTACGATGAATTAATGTCATTATCCAATGAGTCTCCAGGAGCTCTTAAAAGAATTAGAATCACTTTCAAAAGCAACGGATGATCTTGATTTTAAACGGATCGAGAATTAACACGCCATGCTTTCTACATTTTAATATTTCAATAAAAGAATATATTTAAAGCTACTTTATTATTTAAATCATTTTTCTTACTTTTAGTGCTTAATATAATTCATTTCTCATCATGAATAATATATAATAATTTTTTTTGTACCAAATTCACCATTAGATGACATTTATCATATGGAATTCAAATTTTACCAAAGTCAATGCAACTGAAAAGTAAGCTCTCAAAATTTAAAAATAATGCATTGGAATTGAGAATACAAAACTATATAAAATTTCAGGACTGTAGAATATCACGAAGAGAGTGAAAAATCATTTGTAAAATTCCTTTCTACAAACGTGAAACAGACCAAATTTATTAAAAGTGAAAGATGATAAATATAAAAGTTTTTAAAAACCCCATTTAATTAGTGTATTCAAAAGGAAAAATAATTTTTTAAAAATCAAAGTTATAGAAGCCAAAACAAAAATCGCAAATGAGTGAAATGTAGATAGAAAAATTTTAAGTAAATTGGAATCGTTTCGCATTTATAATGTCTTTAAATTTTTATATAAATAATATTTAGGATTTTTTTCTTAAGATAATTATTGTGGTTGTGTTGCCTTCTTTATTATTTTCTTAGCCTGATGCTTTTATTATTTTCTTCTAACTTCCGTATTTTTTGATAAAAAAAAATTATGTTTTCCTTTTTACTATATAGAAAAAAGCAATTTAAAAAACAACATTTGTTTACATATCACATTTTTGCGTTTTAGTTTTTAATACATTCATCAAATTATAATCATTAAAAGTGTTACCCCTTTTCTTTACACAGCTATCTGGCGGCAGAAGTCAAACTTTCATAAACGTAGCCGTGAATTGAGTCTCTCACTTTGAGAGTGCAACACCGTGTGCTAAATTGCGTACCAAATCAGGCGGTTTTCTAGAAGTTTACATCCACATTCTAAAATAATTATAAACAATCTCCTCTTGGGGGAAAAAATTACCATCTAATATTCTTTATTTTTAAGAATAAATGTTCTAATTCTTATATAATCTATGCATTTAATATTCTTCTAGAATATTAAATACTATAGTTCTCATTAGTGATATTCTTGTTTTAAGAATAAATATTTTAATATTTATCTTCTTATAATGTCCTTAATTTTAGGCTTTCAATTATTTTTTAATCAAAAATAAGAACATTTAATTTTAATTTTTGTAATAATATTTCCAGATTTTTTGATAAATTATTTTATTTTCTACTCTTTGCTATAAATAGCAAAAACATATTTAATTACACATTTTCTACTTTTTAATTTTAATATATTTCCTAATCTATCATAATAAATATTATGGAACATTAAAAATAAAGATATTTAAAATTGAATGCTAGATGGTGCCACTTTAGTGAAATCACTTTTTAGCTAAATTAATATATTAATTGATAATGAAAAGCTCTAAAATCATTAAAATATTTTGTTTTCATCGAAACTAATAACATTGTAAAATTTATGAGTGTTAATAAATAAGAAAGCGAGAGCTCTAAAATCATTAAAATATTCTATTATCACCACGAACCAATAATAATACAAAATTTCTGAGTGTTAATACATAAAGAAGTGGTGAAAAATCGGTTACAAAATTCCATCCTTACAAGCATGAAATACAAGCGAAGTAAAAGTGTTACATAAAAATGGCTTAAATGTTAAACAATATTCTTCATTGTCTTGTTCAAAAAACAAATAAGAGTATTTATTAAATTCTATTCAATGCTTTCAAAGGGTTATTACAAAAATCAGCCTAACCTATTTTAGGTTACTAACCTTCTAGACTCATAAATTCAAACTGCAAGCACCTGACTTATTTTCGTGTCGCCGAAATACTAAATTGTAGTGATGAGATGTCATAAATAATTTCAGTACAGTGGAAAGAATGAAAGCTGCAAGCAAAAGTAGAGCTTCGGCATATTTAATAAATAAATAAACACAATGGCAAGATAACGCATGCGTTTTCCCTACATGCAACCGTTTTTCATTTTTTTTTTCAGTATCTATGAGCCGCATTCATATATTCAGCATTAGAAATGGATTTGAAATAAATCAAACATTTTTTCCATTTTATACACTTTTATTTAGCTTAATCTGTTTCAAGTTTATAAATTATTCATTGTTATTTATTGTTATAATTATTCTATTTTAATACTTTTAGAGCTTAATCATCAGTAAATTAAACTGATGAATTTAATTACATTTTGGTTTTATAAGCATGACACCACCTAACAGTTAATTTGAGAAAAAATTATTCTGAATTTCTATAGCATTTATTTTAATGAATTATAAATTAAAATCAGAAATAAAAGAAAAAAAATAATCCGTAGATAGTAGCAGACATTTAATAAACTTCGACAAAACGAGCAGACATTTAATTCGGGAATGATCCAGCCGACACTTTCTTGCATACTCTCGAATAAAGCTCTAATCTTTCTTCTTCCGCAAAAAAATTGCGAATCTTAGGTAAGGGTACAAATGGCTTACATGGCATTAATGATCGATAGTCAGGACGTACAGATCTTTTACTGAATCTATCGCGAGAATATGCATTTTCGATGCCTTATTACCGGTCGCTTGACACCAAAATTGACACAAAATTACAGTTTTAATCAAAAGATGGCCGAATTTCATCGAATCATTTTAAGCCATAGCATTTATGATTTATTGAGTTTACATGTATGAGATAGTACAGAAAACAAATGATCTACCGTTTGGCAGATTTGGTTCAAAATTTGATAAGAATCTATATTTCAGATGTTAAACCTGTGTACTAAATTTTATCCAACTAGAATTTTGCGTTTTGTAGTTAAGCGTTTTTAAGTTGTGTTTACAAACAGACATACATAATAACAAAAATATGTTTTTCGAACTCAGGAATGTCTAAAATGAGGAGGTTCGCCAAAATTTCGAGCTGGAATTTTTTTGGCGGTTATAATGCTTCCTCTATATTTCGTATACGAGATAGTAAAAATCAGGAAAATTGCTGAAATAATCTCGCGTTTCTAAATATAATGAAAACCTATTAATCCACACATTGCACGATTTTTTTAAAAAAATTTTCAACAAGAATTATGAAAATATGTATAAATGAGTGTAAAGAATGCATTAATTTAATTTTAACTTAATTTTTAATTAAAAGTTATTTATTAAAAATCATCAATGTTTTTAAATATCTTTGTTAAAAACTTTATTTTTATCTAATAAAAAGTATAGTTAGTAATCAAATTATTCAAAATTAATCGAAAATATGAGAAAAAGGAAGGGACGTAAACCACCATGACTGTTTGAACTTAATTTTCGACTAAATTTCATCAATAAAAAAATCTTTATTTTGTGGATTCTGAATTCCTTCACTCAAAATCTCTCCTTCTTTAAATTAGAAATTTAAAAAAAAAGTAAATGACTTTATCAACCAGTAGTATTTCAGTTAGGCGATGAAACCTGAGCCGTCCCCCTATTTTAACAATTTCCATACCACTTTACTTCTGATAGTAGTTTTTATATTTTATAGCGACTGTAGTCCCATTTGCTCGGCAGATCTTCGGCTGAATCATATTTTAAATCCATGATCATCTGACCAAAAGTTTTCCTTCACGCCACTGTGATAACGCATTACTTTGAATTTCCCCTAGCCGATAATGAAAAGGCAATTAACATTTTCTAAGTTACATCAATGTTCAACTTTGTAGCAACACAAGGGTTTAGTTTGGGATGGGTCTCATCAGTTTGAAATGTGAGCAAATGAGGAGAATGAAACCGAAGACGGCATCCCCACTTTTCAATTTTCGCATCATCTTAATTTAATTTTCACTTGACACCAACGACAGAGCACATGCACACCGGCAGGTGTGCGGTGGAAGCAGGTTTCGAACTTGGTACCCTCTGACGTCCACGTCGAAACTTGATCTCCAAGCCACCTCCACTGCTTAGTAACGCTGCAGTAGTGATAAGCATTTTTCAGAATCCAATACTGAAGCAATCTGAACTTAAAGGCATTTAAAATTTTTAATAATATCATAAAAAAGGGCACATATTTAAAAGCGTATAGAAAGTGATAAGATAAATGATAAATTTTTTTTCCTTAAATTTTTTTTTTTTAAATCCCATTAACGTAGGGTCGATTTAAAAAATTTTATTGAAGAATTGTATCTAGTAAAAAAAAAGCAACTTCATTTTAAATCCATATAAAATTCATTTAGAAATTCATCCTATTCCCTGCACCACTGTGTGATTATTCTACATTACCTTTTAATCTTGCTTCCTTACATTGTTTTCAAACAAGCTACTTCTGAATTTTCAAAGGTAACATAAGTTTGAAACATATTACAGTGTAAAAGATATAAAAAAAATAAAGGAATATAAGCACTAGCAGAAAAAATTTGAAATTAAAAGATCGAATTATAACTGAGATGAAAATTTAAAATTTCATACTTTATTTAAGTCTGTATAAATTTATGAAAGAATTTCAGTTTTTTAAAAAAAAATAGTAGATTGTTACAGTTTGAGTCATTATCAAACCGTTTCAAAAGATAAGATAAAAGTTTTAAACTATTTTAAAAGATAAGGAAAGGAATATCAACCTACCCTTAACTTACTTGAAAATTAGAGTAAGAGCAAGATTAGAGTCTACACTTTAAAGTATACTTTCTTACATACATTTGCTCTTAATTTTTGGATACATGTGACCAAAAGGTGAGATCTTGATTTTGTGACTAGAGGATTCGTGGTTAAAACCCTATCCAACCAAAGGCCCGTACTCTTTGTGGGATCTTGGGTTGGTGCAGATGAAATCAGACGTCTAGTGTCAAGCCGTCATGATGCGGACGCAATGCTTTGAAGAAAAAACTATTATTCTAAGGATTGTCCTCTCCATCTATTCTCGCTTAAATTTACTAAGTTATCCTAAAATAGACCTCGTAGCTTCAAAGGAAGTTAATATAATTAAACTAAATGTATAGTTTTCCATTGCTTTCTTGCCCAATTTTTAGCACCAGTTATTTTCTGATCGTTTTTACAATTGGGATTTCTTGCAGTTTTTCGAGGTCGCTGTCGACTTGGACAAGGCGTGACTGCATACAACAATCACATACCAGAATTCGAGAGCATATGTAGCTAACCTGTATAAATGCTTTCCATCAATAGAGAATTTTGATGAATTTGACGTACGACCGTTTGATTTAACAGGAACGAAATAATGCGATGTTTTTACTCAACCTGCTTTTACCCAAACAGGATACAAAACGTTTAATACGAATTGGTGTTTTGAACACTCCTTCACAATCTCATTGGAAAAATATCGTTCAGTTGCAACAAATGCATAAAATGGCTGTATTTAGAAAAGCGCATGGATCTATACGTGAAATCTACAATTTACGTTACATATATGTAATTTTCTGTCAGGCACCCTCCCAGTATACACAGACTGAAATTCGTATCGCAAAAGTTTCTATCTTTCCTAACAATTGAGAATGTTCTTCTATGGAGTTTTACATGTACACACATTGAGGAGACTTTTGTGTTAATCTTCATACCATCATAAATAATATCAATTAGGCATTTTTTAAAAATTTCTTCCCTTTTACCAAATTTTGATGCCTATCTACAGTTTTGATGGCATGATGACAAATCGAATTTAAATCCACTAGTTAATAGCATTTTGAGTTATTGCACCCTCATATAAAAGATTATACCAACCAATCATTTACTCTACTATTTGATTAAAACTTGACACATAACATGTATGGTGATTAAAACATATACCAAATTTCAACCATCTATATCGTTTGGGTTTTGAGATGTTGTATCCATATGCGTACATGTGGACAGATAGACAAGCTCCTCGTTGATCAATTTCATTAAAAATTTAACTTAAATGTGCTACTTTGGTTTAGAAGCCATGAATCAAATTTCATCTGTTTTGTTCGTTTTATTTTTGAAATATCGTATTCATAGAGGCAGAGATCATTTCAAAAGGCAAAGATCATTCAAACAGGCAGAGATCATTTCAATATTTTTTGTGCTCCCAGGGAGGTTTAAAACGAGGGGATTCATTAAATTCACGGGTTATAATTTTTAGATAATAATAATATTTTATACTTAGAGGAAGTAAAAAAATAATAATGGAAAAATGCTATTTTTTTCACTATTATTTTCTACAATGAAAATGCTTGCTAACTAATATGATAATTCCTAATGGACATAGACAATAATTTGCAGGACTTCCAAATATTAGTTATGATTTTGTCTATCGATATTGTTGCGGTTATAAAAAGAGATTTGCTGTCAGAAAAGAGCCTCTTCTCATTCCTATAAATAATGATTCCCTTCCGGATGTTTAAAGAAAACAATGGGGAGAAACTCTTTGCGGTTAAAAGGGATTTTTAAATTTCTTAATACTCATGTTAAATTCCATATATAGTGTTGCAAAAAAAATGTTTCGATAGTGTACATCGAGAATTCCATTAAAAATTAGAGTTACATTTTAAATACAAAGTTTGAAACATTCTTTCTACGTATATTTATGTATATGTACTTGTTTCTGTCAATTCAATGTTTCCCCTTCTTTGTATTATAAAAATACCACAGAAATAGGGATAATTTTTTAAGGATTATTAATTCAAACGCAAAACGAGTGAATTAATTTGCTTATGAAGTTATTATAAAGAAAAAATATAGAATAAACTAAGTTAAATAATGAAAAACAATTAAATGCTCATTTCATTAGTGTACTAAAAAGTTAAAAATAATTTTTTATTATAAACATAGAGAACAAAACAAAATTCTTAAGATGCTAATATAAATAAAATTTTAATCAAATTCATAATGTATGCCAATTTTTAGCAATTGTTTTAAAATTTTCTTTTTTTCTCCCCATCCTGATTTTGGATCGATTCCTGTATTTAGCGTCTCATTCTTCTATGTTTTCGATTTTGATCTTCAGATTTTTGATAAAATTATGTTTTCCTGAATTTTAGCATACTACTAAAAACATACTTTCTTAAAATTTTCTGCATTTTTAGATTTTAGTCTTAAGTATGTTTCATAATTCATTATTATAATAATTATGGAATCTTGCAATCAAACTCTCTGAAACTCACTTTCAGTGGGTCTACATTAATTTTTGAAAATGTTAAAATATTCTGTTAGCGTTGATCACACACAGCTGTTTAGAATTTCATACATCTAACACATAAAGAAGGGAGTGAAAAATCAATTTAAAAATTCGATCTTTATGAACATGAGGTAAGCCAAGTCATATAAAAAGCATGTAATAAACAGAAAATGCTAAAAAAAATGCAATGAATAATTATGCGCATGATTCATTTAGTAAGCAAATTTAAAACATGTTTCAGAAAAGCAACTTTAGTTACTAATAGCTAAGGTTTTGAAGATTTATGAAAAGTTGCTAATATCAAATCTTCTTAGGAAAGAGCACTATAAAAATTTTGGTGATAAATTATTTTGCTGAATCAGTGGGGTTTTTTTTCGCAGGCGTCCTGGCGTAGGGGTAACGCGCCTTCCCCATGATCTTGGCGTCTTGGGTTCGAGTCCCGGTTCGGGCATGGTTGTTTTTCACCTGATCTATCTGTGAGGTGCGTGAATGTGCCTCCCTGTAAAAAGGGGTTGTGTAAGCGAATGTGATGCGTGAGTAGCTAAGACGTACTCTTGGCCCTAGATGGCGCTATTAAAACAAGAGACGTTCCCTTGGCTTAAAAGCGCTGACTTCGTCAGTGAATTTATTTTTTCAAAAATTGAAATAATTAATATGATGCATCTCAGTGCTATACGTTGTCTCAATGCATTTATTTATTCATGTTAGTTCAAAATGAAATAATTCTTGACAATAAATTGTTTGACTGACTCGGTTATTCTCCAAAGAGGGAGATAATTAGTACAAAACATCTCGGTGTTTCATGTTTTACTCATATTAATACAAAAATGCTACTTTTGATTTACAGATTTTCTTAAAAATTGATTTTATTTGCTTGAAATAACATGATTTTAGACTCCAAATTATTAATTTTATTTTTACATTTTTTTTCATTTATAGGACATAGGAATTTAATAATGGTAGTGGTTTGAGCTATTTTGCTGTAGAATCCAAAGTAATTCTAGCATTTTTCATGTATCCACAAGATTATTATTCAAAGTATTTGAAGTTATCATGTGAATTTTCACTCCCAATTCATCCAGGAATTAAGTTTTAAATCTATGGCAAAACTTGACTGCATTAAAAAGTAGATAAATGAGATAAATGAGATTTTCATTAACCTGGATTATAAGGAAAAAAAAGAATAAAATAAATGATTGACTGATAAAAAAGAAGTTTTGAACAAACGAAATATTGCATTATTCTCAATAACATATAATTATACAGAATTCTGTAATTCTAGGACTTAAGGAAGATAATTTAAAATCGATTGCAAATTTACATCTTAATTGCATGTGAAAAATCAAATAAGAGCTTAAAAAATTAGAAAAATAAGATTTAAATTTCAGATTACAATAAAATGCCATGAGAAAATTTATACCAATTCATATAGGCATGTAAATTTCAAACCAAATTTTGAGCGTTAAGAAGTTTATCAAAAAAAAAAAAAATGGAATTTTATAGTTGAAAATTTGAATTAATAAAGAGAAAATAATTGCCAATCGGCTAATTTCGTAAAGATGTTTAATGTAGCAATTGTTGAGCAGTCGGAAGCTGTTATCAGTTATATGAATGCCATAAAAGATTTTGGGAACGACTAATCTCTCGGAAACTTCTTTCTTTAAGTTTCTCGCCTAAAATTTTGTTTAAAGATTTATTACACTAATTTCATCTTTGATACCCAAGATTTGATAACGTTTGTGTGTTTTTGTTGTTTACGGAAATAGTGTGTAAATAAACTACATGATTCTCTCTCTTACACTTTGGTTCAATGTATGATATCACGCAAAAGTGTCCCATTTTTGACAGTATATAATGGGCGAAACACGAAGCTAGACCAACAATTTGAGAACATCCTTCTCTCAACTATACGGTAAGTGCACTCTTCTAAAAAATAAAAAAAAAAATGTTCATTGAATTCTTTTAAAATATTTTGCTTTCAAAAAAAACCTTCTATAAAAAATTTGTTGAATATTTATTTTAACTGTTGTATAATTCTAACTCAGTTTGTAAGATATTTACTTATTTAACCTTCTAATGAAAGCTCGGCTGCTTGCAGGCTATCATATACTTATAAGGGCGAAGAAAGCCTTTTGGTTTTTAAAGAGTTAAAGTAAAATTCCTTAAAAATTATCTAATTTAAAAATTGAGAATTTTCTCTTCTTTAATAATTTATTAAATTTAAAATTCATTGAATCACTGCAAAAGATAGTACTTATCTCAAATTTCAGGATAATGACACTTTTCTGCTTGATAAATATTAATGAAATACTTAATGTGTTTAATATTATTTTAATAATCTTTTTTATATATTAAAACCGAAATAACACCTTTCGAGACCCGATTTAAAATGTAAACTTATTCTTAAGAATCTATGAATGAAAATTTGTCATTGCAAGTACTAAAATTTATTTTCTTCTTTTTTACTCATTGATATGAATTTAAAGCTTTATGATTCAGTACAGAATGCTGCATTTATCCAAATTTTAATATTATAAGGTTCTTTCAATCCAAGAACATTCAAAAATTCTTTTTAATAAATTCAGTTAAAAAAATGAGTTAATTTAAAATTATCCTCTTGCATTCTGAAATTCAAGAAACATATTTTTGAGCCTGATTCATATTGTAATTATTTATCGAGAAGCTAAGATTGAAAATTTGTGATTGTAAGCTGTGAAAATTTCAATCTGCTTATATGTCTGATTAATATATAATACACAAATTTATAACAAGAGTAATTTTTTGGCTACCTTCACTTATGATTCAACACCGTAATAGCTTCTATTGACGACTGTAACACTAATATAATATTGCAATGCAATATTTCGTCATAGCTTAAACTTGCCTTTCTAAAATTATTTTTAAACAATTTTGGTATTTGTTAATTAGATTTAAAAACTGCAATTCCTTTTTTAATGACTTATCTCAGTTTCAAAACAACTATTGATTTTGAAAGTTTGATAAAGAATTAACGTCGATGTTGTTCAAGAAGTACAATAAACAGCTTGTTTAAAAGATATTTATTTTAGTTAACGAATCATTACGTTAAAAATTTTTTGATGATAGATAAAGATATTTCCGTTGTATTTAAACATTTTTAACAGTTATAAGATAAAAAAAAAATATGTATGTTAACAGCTGACCTTCCAGTTTATTATATCTATTTATTTCAGGGGCACGGAATTTCAAATGTATTGATTATTTTCGAGTATATAAATAATTAAGAATATTTTGTACTTTTTTATTATAGTTTAATTAATTTATCTTTTAAAACTAACTTGCATGAGTCTAATATGTGCATTTATCCTATTTAATCTTCTGTAAAATTTAGCGAAAGTATCCTGGAAAAAATATTTTATTTAAAAAACAAGTTTAATAAAGGAATTTCGGAAAAAATATATTAGTAGTTTTTATTTTTGATCTCTCAAAGTAAGTTTTCTTTCGAATTTTTCTTTTTGTTTGGCCAAAGTCATCAACAGTTGTAGGCTTTAATCAGTTGTTGTTTAAAACATTAAATGGTAAGTTCGAACTTTAATTTTTAATAAGTAATTAAAATACGATTGGGATTTAATTCAAGTTACCAATTGCATTATTATTTTCTTTCTTTATGAAAGATTAAAGGAATTGGTAAGTATTACTGTTTTATCATATTTATTTTTAAAATTATAAACGAATATTCCGTCATCAAATTTATTCGTGCGTGGAATTGTTATTTGAAAATGTGTATATTATATATCACTTTGAGGTTTTCAATGTTCAGCTGTAGTATTCATGATTTGTCAAAGCATGTTTTTAAAGTAGTAACAACTAAAACTGTATCGATGAAAATAACTTTGAATGAAAACATTTTCTGTGAGAATCGAAAATAATTATTTCTTGTTTCTAAAATTTATTATGTACAATGACAAACCTTAACTACATTGAGGTCATTCATTAAATCATTTACATTAACCATCACTTAAGATTAATCTGAAATAACCATTAAAAGTATTATAACTGACGAAAAAACTTTAAAGACAGGATAATACTTTATTTAAATTTTTCTAGTCTCGTGACTCATTTTTGTTCACGAATATATCTATGCAGTTTGTAGGTGGTATTTTTTTTGTACTACCGGAACCATAAAACAATATTGTATTTTTCTCTTCCAAGCTCTATTTCTGCATGCTTTTATTTCACAGACGGAAATTTTATACAATAATTATATACTTTATGCACTTTAATTTTGAAATTTTATACAGTTGTGTATTTTTGATAATAACGCCGCATTTAATTATTTCCTAAATTTAAGTCAATTAGTTTTGATGCAATTTTGATTTTCTATGAGTCACTCCATCTAGTTTTGAATTTGAGAAAAATGCTTTTAAGATTCCAAAATATTTATAATGATTAATCATGAAACATTTTATATACCAACAACAAATCATTTAAATATTAAAAATAAGGATTTATGCTTTTAATAGCAAGAAAGTATTAAAGCATGAATTTTTGCCAAAAATCTGTTAGAGATATGCATTGAAAACAATACAATAAGAAATTAAACTACTTTAAATATAATAAGAAGGCTAAAAGCGTTAAAAATTAATATATAACGTGCATTAGGATATTTTTATCAGAGTCTCTTGGTTTTACAAAAGTTTTATGTCTATACTTTTGAGAGATAATATGTTCTATTATTTACTACCCTAATAAAAGAGCATTATTAAGAACATTTTTTTTTATTTGCCAAATATATTGCACTTGAAAGAAATCAGGTTAGGCCCAAGAGAATTAATTGTAAAAATGTGTTGAAGTTATGTGAAAGAAGTTTGTACAATGTTACAGTAAATGCTTTAATTAAATTCTCATATGATGTCATTGTTTTCATCCTAATTTATTGAACCATAAAAGAATTTTAAGAATAAGCGTCTCAATATTATAGCCAGAAATTAATTTAGAATAATGAATTTATGAAAGTTAAAATATCTTCGAATTTTCTCCTTCTTTGATGAGATGATTTGAAGAACAGCAGAAATTTACTTTATCTGAAATTTAACATGGTAAAATAAAAACGAAGAATAAACAAACATGCGAATTTTTAATGAATTTATAATGGAACGAATACAAGCACTCTAGCAAAGTATTCAAATTATTAAATTATCTCTATCAAATTTTGAACTATCTTATTACGTTATAAGTTTGGTTTAGTATGGCCGAATCTAGATTCTGCGCCATTAAATCAAAATAAATCACTTAAAATATAAAAGAAAAAGAAGAATATCAAGAAACTGTTATGTGATCTGTTATGTTTTGAAAACTATTATTTATTTAATTTTTTTCTATTGCAGACAATGTGGCTTTCACGAACTTTGTTGATCATTTTCTTCACGTGTATTATTTTGTGTAGTGATGTTGCAAATGGTAGAAGAGGTAAGTAAATGATAGTTAAAAAAATTCTGGGGAAAAATAAAACTCTAAGTTATTCAAAGCTAATTCTTTGAACAACTACTAAAGATATAAATATGAGATGCTATTATTCTTACAGTGAAATATTGTTCCAATTTCAAAAATCAAATATAAATAATTTTTGTGATTTTTTAATTGCATTTATAAGAATACATTGATTTTTTTTGTATTATTAACGAGCATTCTGGTGTTATAAATAACGTCATTGTATTTTAAACTTAAGAAAAAGGGAAGAAAATTCTGTATTTTTTTTCGTTGTTACGTTTAAAAAAACCGCAATTTCTTTTTTAATTTTTAAATGCTTTTGCTTAAAGATCAAAGGTAAAAACGAAGTTTATTTATTTCACTTTTAATTATGTGTACAGATTGAAAGTTATCAAGAAGTTATAAATCTTCCAATAAGATGAAACAGTCGTTTACAATTTTTTTTTTTTTTTGCCTCCAAATAAGAGTTTTATAAACTTCCATAGACCAACCAAAAAAGTCAGCAAATATGAATATCATAAAATGATATAAAGGATTATAATAGCGTAATCTAAATAACTAATTTTAGATTACTCTATTCATTTTGGAACAATGGCAAAAATTGTCAATTTGTTTTCTTTTCTTACGAAATTATGACACAAGCAAACCATTAATTGTTTTATCTTTTCAGTACACTACTTTTATGAATACTTTCTTTTTTAAATAATCTTCAATGATGACTTGAAAAGGTTAAGGCGTTTAAGTATTTATTTATTTCATAAATGGAAATATGTATATTTTAAAATTGTAAAATTTTAAAAAAAGAAACGTTAATCTTGTTAGTTTCTTTGAAATGAAGGATAATTTTTCTTAAATTTAACAAAGTAAATATGGTATTCTTATGTTAGAAAATATTATTTCTTTAAATAGTTTAAGGTTCTCAAAGGCAGTCAAATCAAAGTTTCAAATGTTTTAAGGTTTTTAACAGTTAAAAGTTTTCATAGGCAATCACCAATAGCGTTAGTTTATAAAATTAACATAAATAGATCCCTCATTGATTTATGCAAAGGAATACTTTATACCTTTTTTTTGTGACGCAGGTATGACTTGGTACACACTTCAAAAACAAACTATTTCTTTACAATTGAAATATTGTTATAGACAATAATATATCTTTTTCAATGAATATTTCAAATTTAAGATAGAAATTATCTGCTTCTTCTTTACATTTAATTACAAAGTCACTGTGTTTTCTCACATGTTTAACCACCTCTTTTCAAGTTTTGTCTATCTTTCAGTGATTTTTCTGAATTATTTCTTGTTACATGCTGAATGTCATATCTCAGAGAAATCTCATAGATCTCAGAAATATCGTATATGAATCCTCAGTTTCTCCTAAATTTTACAAGAATAATGAAGGATAATCATTATAGCCATAGCTATTTAATATTCTCTTGCCTTTTTCGAACTGAAAGCAATCATTTTGTGTTTCTTTTTCACAGAAGGAGCACTGTTTTTATGTTATTGCAGAAGTTGCTCGCCTTCCACAATTAAATATTTCTAGCTAAAATTGTGAGTGCATTTGAGAGACATCAGGCATCTATTGAATTTTTAAGCTGGTTATCTTTTCTTGCTTTTTTTCTAACGTAAGATCTGTGCTAAGGTTTACAGATCTTAACATCCTAAACTGTTTTGAATAAAAAAACATTTCCAGTTATTTACGAAAAAGTAAAGGAAAACTTTGACGCCCAAAGAATAGAGAGATCAGTTATGTAGGTGAAAAAGATTATGAAATCAGTGCTAAAAATTTCGTTTCAGAAATCTTTTATAGATTTTCTAAGTTTCTACTTCCTATTTTCGAATTCGATATTGTTCTTCTCTTGCTACTATTTGGTATTTAATTTTTGTCTGTTTTTCGTTGTTGTGAAGCTAAAAAGTTGACGG
Organism: Argiope aurantia; assembly: GCA_026543865.1. NCBI lineage: Eukaryota > Metazoa > Arthropoda > Arachnida > Araneae > Araneidae > Argiope > Argiope aurantia. Next base: position 88,259 of record JAPMOR010100600.1, on the reverse strand, counting down.
TGAAATTCATTGCTCGAATTTAAATATTTTTTGCGAAAATGTTCTTTCGATAATTTTATTATCCGAACTTCTCCTTAGCTGAACATTCACTGTGGTTAAATTCGATGCTCTATACTACTTAATTATTGTGCGATCTATTTTATAATAAATCAGAAAGTTCAAAGCAGTCGAACCAAAAGAAAATGTGAATTTTCAAAGGAAATATCTGGAGAATTTCTCTTACGTTGAACGTATAGGTTTAATATAGAAAAAAAAGTGAGAATAATATTTTTCTTGGATATAGAAATCAATTCTTTCATATGAATATGAATTATCTGAATGAATTAATGAGTGCATTTGCAAAAGTAAATGAATTTGAATATAAATAAAGAAAGATTTTGAGATTTGTTCTAGGGTATAAGAATTAATACAATTCAATAATCCACAAATTTCTATTTCATTTTTAAATTAAAGTATTCATTTTATAATTCATCCTCAACTTTTAACATAGAGTGCATTCAAACTAGAATAAACCGCATTTCTTTCAGGCGAACCAGCAGATGAAATGCGTAAAGATGATGTTTCAAAAGAAAAAAATGAGTATGAGCCTCGTCAGTGGTCTCCACCACCAATGCCAGCAGGATTCCCCACCATACAAGGTGCAGGAGGAATGCCTACAGTAGGAGGAATGCCAGATATGCCTAATGGTGGTGG
>JAPMOR010100600.1:33247-86896 GCA_026543865.1 Argiope aurantia | reverse complement strand
GGTGGAATGCCTACCATAGGAGGAATGCCTAATGGTGGTGGAATGCCAACGATAGGAGGAATGCCAGACATGCCTAATGGTGGAGGAATGCCAACGATAGGTGGAATGCCGGACATGCCTAATGGTGGTGGAATGCCTACAGTAGGAGGAATGCCTAATGGTGGTGGAATGCCTACAGTTGGAGGAATGCCAAACATGCCCAGTGTTCCAAGTGGAGCTGGAATGCCTAATAATTCTAATATCCCTGGAATGTCCAGGATATCTAATGATATTTCAAATGAGAAAGCAATTGCAAATGAGCGGTTTGAATCCAATTCAGAAAAGAACTTTGAATTATCTACTCCACCTATGCCATTAAAGCGATTATCAAAATCCGGAAGGATTTTAGTAATCCGAAGAAACCGAAGTTTGGAATCCCGTATCAACCCTACCATTCCAGGTATTCCAGGTTTACCAAATCAACCAGATTTTCCTTCTTTTCCAGAGAAACCCAAGAATAATACTGGAAATATGACTGAATCTGAAATTCCGGGTGTTGTTATTCCTGCACATTCGAGGATAATTCTATAGAATTCAATTTCTGGAGGCTTCATTCTGTGAAATATCAAAAGTTATTTAAACTGAAATCACTGAAAATTTTGGTATAGTTTATTTACCATGTTGGTTACTTTAAATTTTACTTTTAGAAATTAATTATTGTGAGTGGTTGGCTTAAGTTATGCTTACAACAAGTAAAGAATAAGAATTTTGTGCATTTGATAGAATGATATTTAAGAACATTTTTTGAAAAATAAAACAGAGTTGGAATTCTTAAAAAATGAAATGTTTATAATTCAAGAAACTTTTGCACGATTGTGGTGTTAATTTCACTTTAAGTTAAAAAAAAGAAAGAAAGCATGTAAATCATTTTCGGACTTTATATCTATAAAAATAGACAGATAACAACAAGCAAATGCTGAAAACTTGCTTTGTTAAGAGTTTAAATTCTTTTGAACTACATTTCCTTCTGAAAAAAAAATCGTTTTTATAAATAAAAGAAAAGGATATTTCTAATTCGTGATATACAGATGAATCTATACGAGTCTTGATCATGAAGCCATGAATTATAATTTTGCTGAATATAACTGTTTGTATTTGTATGTTTTTTTGGAGTGAAATAAATGTTCGACTTTATTCCTTGTGTTATTACAAATCTTTTTATTTTAATCACATTCGTTTTAAAACAGAGAGCAGTTGAGAAAACTCGCATTTGTAAAAATAAGTGTACTCATACTTATTAATCTATATTGAGAAATGAATCAATCATTTAAAAACATTCTCTTCCTGATCTTCATGCTTAATGGTGAACATGGAAATCGTTTTGGTTGAAAGATTGAATATATTTTAGAAAAATAAAATCATCGCATAAATTAAAGTTAATCCAAAACAGAGGAAACTTTTATTTAACCGAATAAGCAATAATTTGAGAAATCAATTAACAATGTAACTTCTGCAGTCGACATTAGAAGTTTCAGTAGTAATGGAAATGATAATTTGTGATGTTTCATTTAATAATTGCTGAAATATAAAAAGAAAACAACGATGAATGTTATTTCATACAATATATCTATATATATCGTAATGTTCTGCATTGAGAATCTAATTTACCATTGGTGAGTCACAAATAAGAAAATAAATTTAATAAAAACCATTTAAAAAAATACTCGATAGTATGTGCTGAAAAGTAAAAATAATTTTTATTTTAATTACTGTCTAATTATGAGTTCTTAATTTATAATTCATTGCTATAGTTAATGACAATTGGGTATGAAAATCTAATACGACTTAATTAAACATAGTTTTTTTTATTTAAATCATACTAAATTTTAGTTTTTTATTAAGTCGTCGTGTGCACTGAAATGTAGAATTTTTATTTTATTTAGCTATTATCTTAATGTTAGGTTCAAATTTATAATATATAGTTACAAACATTATGGAATCTTGTAGACTTTTATTCTGAAATTCACTATCAGATGGCATCACTCAAATAATTGACTCATTAAATTTACTTAAAATAATTGGTTGATTGATAATTTAGTTTTGAAAATATTAAAATAGTGTTTTGTCATCAAAAGCAGAAAAGTGTAGAAAATTTCAAAACTCAATTTGTAAATGTGGGAAAATTTGACTATAGGATTTACTACATCTGAAAATGAGTGAGATTTTGACTACAAAATTCCGTCTTTATAAACATGAAACAAGTGACATGAAATAAAAAAATGTGTAATTACCTACAGTAAATGTGTAATTACCTATGTGTATTCTCAACTACTATATATATCAATTCTCAACAATATTTCTGGGTATAAAATATGGCTTTATAATCAACAAACGTTTCCTCAGATGAGTTGAAATTTTTTTTACTTCATTTACTTTTAGAAATTTTACTTCTTTTACTTTACTTAACTACTTCATTACAACTTGAATTATCACTCCAGTACTTTTAATATCCGTCATTCTTTAATTAAAAAGATAAGACTCACATTTGTAGTAACTTTGTCACTGATATAAATATAAACCAGATTAAAAAAAACATTACAGAAGCTTCGTTTTATATAATTCAATCAATAAAACAGGTTCTTGGTATCTGTGACCTAGTAGGTTAAGGCGTCGTACATGTAGGGAATATGAAATGAAAATAGGAGACATTGAGTTCGCAACTAACATTGTTCAAAAATTGCAGAGTGACTTCCGCTTTTGCAACGAATTGCTCGCTGTGGGTAGATAGACTGTTGCTAGTTTTCCTCCAAGGTAAAAGAAAGGAGTCTGTTTCCTCTGAAATATCTCCAATTAGGCAATCTGTTCCCATAAACTGCTGGTAAATGAGGTACTTTCTAGATGCTCAAGTGGCTTTGATCATTCAGAATCTGCCTATATTTTTTGTTATCATCAGCCTTTGACTCGATCAAATTGGATAAATTATAATAACAAAGGACTTACTGGAGGTCATTAAATAATTTCTTCTTTTTCTGTTATTTGTTTATTCCTCACTGAAGAGGAGGCAAAAACCTGAAGAACGGTTGCCAGTTGAGGTTTTGTCCTTGTAATTTGAGCATGGTGTAAAATTAGGAGGCATAATATTCCGGAATGTTTTGTATAGCATTGAAATTGAACTTATATCTAACAAAATTTAAAGTATTGTATCATCTCTTTTTCATGACATTTTCGAATTTTTGTATGCTTAATATATGCTTAAATAAATGGTCTAAAATGTGTACACAGACACATGATGAGTGACTAACAATTGGAGTGAATCCCATTTGGATTGAAGGGAAAATGAGCATACATTTATAATCAAATTCGAATTTTCCTTGTCGTTCTGAAAGGTCATTTTTGTTGTTTCATGTTTATACTTCTTCTTGTACACAGCCGACCATCCCGCCACCACTCGACCGAGGCAAATTTATATTTCTCATAAATGAACATACTTTATAAACAGAATATATATTGGAAGCAAAGTACATCTATAAAAAATTAGAATGAGGTAATTAAAAGAAATTTATTGAAAATATGATAGAAAAAATTAATACATAATGGAAATTTATTTTCAACCATAAGTACTTGCATATATAATAGAAAATATTACAAAACAAAAAGGAAATAAAAATCTAGAAATCAAATCAATAATCCAGGGGGAAATGTATTTGAGCAGCTTCCAGTTCTTCTGATTCCAAGCACTTCTTAGTGATTTTCTTGCTGCACTTGTGCTAAAATTAGTTTGATCCTAAAAGATGAGTAAAAAAAGAAAATGTCAATAAATTGAGTATTATAGTGAGAAAGCATTTCCCTTTTTATTTATATAAAGTTCTCCTAAGTTATTCGTGATTTATTCTTTTTACACAATTTTTATTTGACTTGACTTGTGTTATGTTTATTAAAATACGATTTTGTAATTGAAATTTCCCTCACTATGTGAAGAGTTAAAAGTTTTCAAAATTTTTTCTTTAGCTTTCTCCCGATAACAATATGCTATTTAAACTTTTTTAATGCTTAATTATGGGTTAATCGATAAATTTGATTCCTTGTTAATGTCTACAACTAATAGTGAATTTTTTAAAAATATATTTCAAGATTCTATTATATTTATATCAACTAATATTGACAAATATGAAAAAGTAGAAAATAAAGATATATTCTAATACTAAGCACACTAAAAGAATGTGCTTTAAAAAGCTGATTTTATCAAATTTACTTTTATGTTAGTGTTTTCTATATGACAATATGCTGATTTAATGATTTAAGAATTTTATTATGAGTTAATAGATTAATTTTGAATTGAATAATTGATTTTTTTAACTGAGTTTTTAAATAAATGTCTTAAATAAATGTGTCATGTGCCCTCAGAAATCGTAAGATAACACTTTTTTACTTCCTTAATTCCTTTAAGGACTTAACTGCATTTCAATGCTTGAATCAAGAAAGCAATAAAAAATTCCTCACTCTTTTAAAATCCTTGTTGAAGTTGTGAGTTGTACAGTTATTAAGTTTTATTGCAGATTTGATGAATTCAAAGTGCTGTATACAGTTCGTGTATAAAATTATTTGTTGATGTTATTTTATAAACTATAAAATTTTTTAAATTATCATTGCTTTACTCATCAAAATTACTTATTATTTAGTTAATAATTATGAATGATTAAAAAACCATTTAAAAAATAATACATTGCTGTCAATTTTAAGTATACAGTGATCATTTTTAAACATAATTTTTCTGAATCCACATTTTTGAACAAATTGGATCTGTACTGCTCTCTCTCATCAAATTTCAAAGTGATTCAGCAACACATTGAATTTCACTTGGACAATTTTAGGGCATTACACGATTTAGTTTACCATCTTAAATACATATTTTTGATTATAAACTACTTAATGATTCACATCTAAAAAATCCACTTGTTTTAATTTTTAAAATTCATTTCGATAATTTAATAGTTAATAAGTCAAATAATTTAATTATATTTGTCCCGAAGCTAATTAATTTTTCTGTATTGATCATGTTTGTTTATGTCTATTCAAACACCTATAATTGAAAAAAATATATATGTTGTGAAAGTTTTTTTTATCTTTGCAATTAAAAGTGAAGTATAACATAAAATTACGAAATGGACGAGCTTACTTGTATAGGACTAGGTGCAACCCTTTTTTGTTCCCTTTTAACTAAACTGATGACCAGAGCATATTCAAGTAAGCTGAAAAACACGAAGGCTATGCATGAAGAAAGCCAAACGTTCAGAGCAATAATATAAGAAACATTCGGCATCGTGGATTGATATTGTTTCGTGATGATGGTGAGCAGGGATGTGACGCCCAATGTGATGCGGGCAGGCACTGCTTCAGGAGGAATCCAGAACGTCAGCATGGACATGCTCACAATAAGCACTGTAGGGATGTAGATGTTTATTATGTAATAACCACATCTACGATTCATGGTGAATGAAGCGCCGATACAACTAAATGATTCTGAAGAAAAGCACAAATTTTAGAACAGAATTATAATAACACGTATAGATAATATAATCACATGCATCGTGGAAAACAATAAAAAACATGTCGTAGTAGCAGCATATGTGTACTAATTTTTTGCATGTACTTAAAAATATAATACACTTATACTACACAGGATATTACAATAAGTATTGAGAGATGCAGATGTTTATTATGTAGTAAACACATCTACGATTTAGGGTGAATGAAGCATCGAAGCAATTGAATGATTCTGAAGAAAATCATAAATTTTAGAAAAGAATATTGCAACACTTACTCATAAAATAATCTCATATATGTGGAAAACAATAATGCATGTGTAGTAGCATATGTATACTAATTTTTCCCTGTACATAAAAAATATAATTCACTTATACGATGCAAAAAAAAAAAAGTATTAAATGGGTTTCTAAACAAACTATGACATAATACCTGGTTCTTTAAATTAGGTTTTATCGTTTCATTGGTATAGCTTAGCCAAATATGGCTCTTGTGGCTTTACAATTGACTTTGTATTTCTACGAAATCTCAGACACTTGGCGTTCCAATTTCTGAAACTGTCAATCAATGGAGTGCATTTGTAAACCACAAGACAATGTTCTCGAATTATACATTATTCCTGCATTGAAACGGAGCAAACAAAGTATGAGATCAGTAGCTTTGTTTTGTAACTTCGCAAATGGACTGATGGTTTATTCAATAATGATGATTTGTTCCAGTTCTGTTAGCGCTGTGGTTGTCGATATACTTTCTTTTTCACTTGGAAAAAATTGCACAGTTTAACACACAATATTATGGTTTGTGCTCAACGCACAGTTAAGCACAATGTAATGGTTTATCCTCACTCTAGTTAGTGGCGAATGGATAATCCAATCCAACGATGACAAATTTCGTCACCAGGAATCTGAAACTCTTACCAGTTCAATAAGGTTTGACAACGTATTTATTATGCAAATCAATTTATTTCTTAGGGTATTAAAAATAGTAACAACTTTGTACAAGATTTTATCTTGCGTATTTATTACGCGAACCAATTTATTCCTTAGGGCATTAAAGATAGTAACAAATTTGTAAAAGATTTTAATCTACTGATTGGAATCAACTGTATTCTACAAAACATTGAATCCAATGAATCTTTTTTCGGATATAGCTCTCCATACAATAAATTTTTATTTATGGAGTTAATGTCAGGTGATTTACACATTGTTTTCATGACTGGCAGTTTCTGAATAATTGGAAAAACTATAGAACACTTTCTTACCACACCATTTTGATATTTAGTATGAACATAAAAAAGCATTAAAAATTTCATTAATCTTCTGCAGAAATAACTTAAATGATTACCATAGTTCATTTCCAAATGTGTTTTAAAAACCGTAGGTTCTTTCCAGGGCAAACTTAAAAAATAACATGTATTCTTTTATTAAATTTTGAATGAAGTAATATTTGGCATTTTATAGAGGAGGAAAAACTGAATGTAACATTTCGAATATAGATTACAGCATGGATATTTTAGTTAGAAATACGAGAGCGGCAATTAATATGTTAATTAGAAAGTTTGTTACTTAAAAGATTAACAAAATAATGAAAGGTCTTACCTCCATAAACCGATGTATCACAACGAGAAAGTGAAAGGTTCCCAACTTCAAACTGAGGTAGATTCAATAATCGGCTGATTCGAATCGGTTCAGATTCGAACCAATAAAGCTGCATATCTGTAGTTGGATTCATCACTTAAAAATAAACAGAGGGTTTATTTTAAACTAAATAGATAGTGGCACACAGATATTTTGGAGAGTGAAAATATGCACCTCAGAGTGATTCGTTTTGAAATTTTATTTAAAATTTTAATGAATTGCAAATGTCTGCTCACCATAACCGCAAAAAAATATTATTGTACAAAAATGAATTTCACATCATTCAATTTTTTTAAAAAATGTCTTTTTAATAATTTTACGGAATTTCCAACATTATATTATATTATTGCCCTGAAATTCAAACTGGTTTCATTGTTTCATCAAATATTTAATTGTGTGATTACGTTCCATTGTTGAAACCTAAAGAAGAAAAATCCTGTTTAAATCTGTGTAGTTTATGCGACGGATACAAAAGTGGAGTTGCAAAATCGCAAAATTTAGAAGAGAGACGAAGAGCATATTTACGTTTTTAATAGCGCTATGATGTCATGGAACTCACCTTTATTAGAAAGATCATGTATAGAATGAACAAAACGTATGAAAGATAATTAAAAAAACTTTGCTTGAATATCTGAATTAATCACATACATGGAAATTAAATGTAAATGATTTAACTGAAATTAAATATAACGAATATTTTCGGCAAATCAGATGTTGACAAAGGCGATTATCTAAAAATAAAGATTCAGATCAAGGTAAATAATCATGGAAAAAAGCTAGTGTTTATAGTTTAATTCTGATTTATGTAAAGTATACTTTTAGATTAGAATAGCTGAATTGTGTGTTTATTGCTCCCTTATATTTTGTTTAAAGCATTATAACTAGATGGCGTTAGGGGAGGAAAAGGCTGCAGCGTATTGGATAGAAAGGCATTGCTAGAGGATTTCGTGAATTGATTCAGTTATCTATACAATGAAACAAGGCTAATTCGAAATTGAATTTGACACAATGAAAATTCGATTTATCCAAAAATTCGCATTACAACAAAGCTTGAATTCGAAAACAAATATAGCATCAAAAAGACTACTTAAATTTTTAATTCGAAAGCACATACTTAGGGTCTTTTTCACATCGAAAATATTTTTGAAATTGTTTTAAAACCTGGTGTTGTTACTTCCTGTACATTGTACACATGTAGAAAGGGACGAGGAAAGAGCAATAGATTACAGAATGAGGGTTGATTCGTATTTTACGAATGGTTTGGGTCAGTTTTACCCCGTTCTCATGCTAGCGTTTCAGATTCATTTAACTTTATGGATAGGGTGGGAAATTCAAAACATATGTTAAATATTGATTTCTTACTAATTTTATTTCTCCTGATATTTAATACAGAAAATTTCTTATTTTGTGTGTAACAAACTTCATATGAAGGAAATAAATAAATAAAATAAAATAAAATAAAATAAACGCCAAGAAAAAACTTGTGAAAAAGAAAAAGAGAAAAGTTAAAACTTTTTCATTTCTATCTAAAAACCATCTGTATTTTGAATAAACTTATATCCATGAAAAAATATTCATAAATAAAGAGCACTTTTTTCAATACATGAGCGAATAAAATAAGGAATAATTGTCTGACAATTGGTTGTCAAAAGGACTTTGTGCATACATTAACCCTTTATTTGACACGGTTGGTTTGGCATGTTTTCATTGCTTGTTATGAGATAGTCACAACTTCAAATATTTTACATGGTTATTGTAAGCTTGCATTCCTGCACAGATGCTTATCATAAATTTTTAAGAATTTATTTATTAATTAAAAAGTTTCAAATAATATGTAAGTATATTACATACCTCGTACTTACTTAATAAGTATACCTAAAAATATTTTTACTACAACTTTTCATTATTTGCCAAATAAAGGGATAATGCTCCAAAAACGGATGCATGTGATAAAGAATTAAAAATGGCTGTAAATATTTGATCTTGATATTTATTTCAATAAATAATACATAATTAATGAATTGAGTTCATGAAATAATAATAATTATGATGAAATTATGAAAACAATTGAGATAATTTCTTTAAATAAATAAATAATTTTAATAAAATAAGAGAATGCAATATTTTGAATACAAAAAACTGTACAATAAAACTTCAAAATAAACAAGGCATTTAAAGTATTCAAAATGTATAAAGAATGTACATGTTTAAATGCTTTTTTCACTGAATGTATTGTGTGGCAGAAAAGTGCTAAAGAAAATATGAGGCATTAAAAAATTATTTACTTACGATAGCAGTGGATGCGAAGTGTGGATGTATTAAGTACTGAATGGAAAGTACTTTAGGAATATACAACAATGATTTCAAACTAACCAAAATGAATTTGAATTGAAGACATCGATTTAATATTCAATTGAAACAGGAAAAAAAAAAATCGAAGTACCATCGAATCTGAAGCAATAAATTCAAATTGGCCAAACTCAACTGTAATAGAAAGTATTTACTAAAGTGTGTTTTGTATCGGTGAATAAAAATTTAAATAAATTATAAAGTTGAGGACATTACGATAACAGTCTCGTAAGGATTAACTGTAAAATGAAGATTAGACAGTTATAATTTAAGAATATGTATGGAAAAACAGTCGAAATGCGGCATAACAAGTCAAATTGCTTCTAAGTTAAATCACTATTTTCACGTCTTCTTAGACATATTTTCGTTATTATAAATGTAATAATTGTAAAAGTTATTTTGAAGTTGTAGTGCTCTGCAAGACTGGTACCCAGGGCATTTATGCACATGTTGTCTTCTCTTCACTACGCTGTTGTAATTAATTTTTTTTTACATAAATACAATAACCACCATTGCTGTTGAACTTTTTAAATGATTTCAGCCCATAGGTGATTTTTTAATTCATCGAAAGAGAAGCATACAAATACAAGTATGATAATTGTAAAAAAAAAAATGACACTGAGACTTGAACGGACATGCCAGATTGGTTTCGAAACTAACTGAAAAACACATTTTTGGAATCGTATCTATCCCTGAACAATATAACTCAAGTATATATGAGCTAGATGAATGAAATTTCGAATGCCATCTTTATACAAAATGTTAAATTTCTATCAAGTTTTGAATGACGTACGTCTAAAGGAAATCTTCGTCTAGGCCTGTGTATATGAACATAGTAATTCGAGAATACAACGAGCTAGATAAATGAAATTCATTACATGGGTTTGACACTCGAATTGTAAATTCCTATCAAAGTGAATTTGTCAGTCTTCCTATTTTCCAACATATGTACACTATAATTTAAATTCATAATAAAATGGAAAAGTAAAAATTGGTATGTGATCTTGCTACGAAAATTGCCAGACCTATACCAAAATTTGTATCTTTTTGATCAGATTGAAGAGGTTTAAAGTGCACATTTGATTTTCTTTAGTATTCTACAAAGCTTGGCCCCAAATCAACATACTGTGTAAATGTACAAGAAAGTAGAACACTTCAGCACGTTTATTATCATGTTGTGCAAGTGCATACATGCAGATATTCAGAGCTTCAAAATCACAACTAAGATTTCCGCTTGTATGGAATAGGATTTAAAATTGTGGATTTTTCATCGCATATAATGCAAAAAAAAAAACTATAATCTTACTGATTAGCACCTAAGTTGCTTATTCACTTTTCTCTAACAACTGTCAATTCTGTTTTTGAAAAAAAATTAAATTATAAAAATATTTTATAAAAAATGTTGATATTAGTGAGAAAGATTTTAAAGATACATTTTATTCTATCTACAAGAAATCGATCTTCAACATATTTGCAGTAAATTAATGTTATGGTGTATTAATGTGTATTGTATGTATTATTAATGTGTATTGTATGTTACTGTTATAATTAATAATCTTTTGATTTTTTAAAATGAAAAATATAAATTTGGAAATATATAAATAAAATGAAAAATATTGAATCTGAAATGTCTAAAGAAACAAACTTACGAGCTATGATCGACACTCCACAAGTCTGGCTATCATGAGGAAATCTCTTCATGTCCATGTCACAAGAAAGTTGCAAAGTCACTCTGCACACACAAAAAAAAATGTTAAAGCTCAGAAAAAAAATATTGTATTTGAAAAGAAAATGTAAGGTAATTAATTTGGAAACGTGTTTATAAAAAAGGCCTCATATGAACTAAATCTGAGTATCTCTCTGCAGTTCAAAGACATGTTCAGCTCTTCGATTTTGCAATTACACTGTGGTAATTTGTTTCTTAAAAAAATCCGTTATGTTTTATTTAAAAATACAAAACATTCTATACTTCTGAGATAAAGTAGCTGAGTAAATTTACAGCAGAGCAAAAGTTGCAAATAGAATTATGATTCAACTAAGTTTAATAAGAGCAGTATTTAAAAATACATTTTTATTATAGTGCTAAAAAGTAGAAATTCTTTATTTAAATTATTTTATGCATTTTAACTTTTAATACATAATAGAATATTATAAATGTCATGGAATCTTAAAATCAGAATTTCATAAGTTTTCTACCAACTGCTGCCACTAATATAGAATGAAATTTTTACTAAACGAATTCATTAACTAATAATTAATATATGAAAATATTAAACTAGTGTATTGTCATCGAGGATACAATTTTGAAAAATCTAGAACTTCAAGAAGCGAGTATAAAATCGATTACGAAATTCCATTGTTACAAACAGGAAATTAAGCAAGTTAAATAAAGGCGCATAAGAAAATACATAAAAGGACAAAAAAAAAAAAAAAGGATAACAAAATTTTTTTGTGAAAAAATCCAATAATTTGTAAGTACAGAAATCTACAGTTTATTTAATTCTAATTGCATATTTCGACCCTTACTCTAAACATAAATGATCTAAAAGTATTTTCAGTTAGTGTGTGTCCTTTTTGGATCATTTTGCGGATAATTCGTGGAATATCGAGAATTTACTATATTATTGAATATCTTTTGAAGTATTGCTGCTTTCAGAGTTAATGGGCTGCCATTGAATATACTGTATCGTTTCGCTGCACGAATTTAAGTGTCAAAGCAAATTATAGTTTTCTAATTTATTTTCATTCATTTAATTCAATATATAGGGTGTCTATGAATGAATGTTCCAACTTTCTAGGACAATTAAAAGAAAACACAACGAAGTTGTTGTTCAAAGGAAATCAAAAATATCAGTTCAAAATTTAAATTCTATACAATTATAAGAGTTCAGTGTGAGTCCTTCTAGAAATACAAATGGTATCGAAGTGGCGCAATAACTCATCCCTCACTTTTTTCAGCATGTTTGGTGTGAGGCTTTGAAAGGCTGTCAATATACATATCTTAAGTTTGTCATCGTCAGTAAGTAACGGAGCAACAAACACCTAGTACTTGTTGTAGCCCCAGAGAAAGAATCGCATGGAGAACTATCAGGCCTCGAGGAGATCAATGATGAAAATCAGGATAATAGGGTGATCAACGGCCAAACAATGATGCGGTAATTTGTCACTTAAAAACCCGCAGTGTGGTGTATCAACCTGGTGTAGAATAGGACCACTAGATTCTTATTCTAACTGTGGCAATAACCAATCTATAGCATAGAAAAGTAAATAATCCCATCAACAGTTTTCGCGTGGAAAAAGGAAGGCACGAAAATGCTGTCATGAGACATAGTACAAAACTCATTCAACTTTTAAGAGCTTTGTAAAGTGGAATCTTCATTTTTGTAGAAGTTTACATTGAACACCTAATTGTGTTGAATTTGAACTTTCAACTGCCAATTTTGATTCCGATGAACATACTTTGTTTTCTTTTCTTTTAATAGCCGCCAAAGATGAAGTATTCATTTATGTTCACTCTGCATTGTTTATTTATTTTGGTTTAAAAGAAAATAAAACTAAAATTTTCTTTCTAAATTATTTTTATTAGTTAAATCGACCGTAGCCTATTGCCCTCAGTGATCATAAGTAAATATTTTAGGGTCCTTATTTCACTAGAATACTTTATTATCACACAGCGTAGTCGGTCAAAAACTTAATAAAAATTCTTATAAATAATCCTTTTAAAAAGAATTTTATATACTTTGGATGTGAATTGTGCATTTATTTTGAAGTTTAATTTCACAACTGTTAAATTTTATTGTAAGTACAATATACTGGCTTTTTATGAAAATTATTTGAAAATATATAATTCCAGATATTAAATATTTTTATAAAGATGAATACTTCTTACATTTTTTAATCTAAATTACACATTACTTTCTTGTAACCTAAAATTATTATTTTTTAAAAATAAACCAACATTTATTTATTTATTATTATTAACACATTATATTTTTACTATATATTTAGCTATCATTTATTAAAACGAAATCTTTGTTACCATTTTTAGTTTAAGAATTGTCTTTGACTTTGGCAGTTTTCATTTTTAGATTCATTTTTTCTTAATTCGATTTTTTAAACAAATCAAATTTTAGTTTTAACTTCGAATTAGCCAAATTATTCGTTATCTACAGCTGGAATAGAAAACAGAAGAAAATGCACGATAGGAGAACGGGAAAGCAAAAAGGGTTAAGATATGAAATATAATTATAAATCCATCAAATATCGGTTTCGATTCTAAATCGGCTTTCAAATTTTTCTTTTTACACTGAACAACGATATGAAGCTGAGTGTTTTTCATTTATATTTTAAGTCAATAACATTCTCGCAATAGAGGCATATTAAAGATTGATGGAAAATAAATTTTCAGAAGGTGAATTGGGATTATTTTTAATACTATGATGGATTCTTTACTTAGCATAAATTTAATTAAATATAATAATACAGCCCGAATACAATAAATTGCACAATTTTGACTATTTCGTACTTTAATGGTATAAGTTAACAGAAATACATAAAATAATTGCAACTAATTGGGAAATATTTAAACACATTAATCATAATAGGTTATAATTCACAATTTACTTATTGATATTTCCAACAAAGAAATCAGGGCAAGTCAGATAAAATATATGCTGTGTATATATATAAATTTCATATATCACTATTTCTCAATTGCAATCCTAATTTACTTTATTCTATTGCTTCTTTCCTATAAGCAACTATGGTAACTGCATAATTAACAAACCAAATTGACTAGAGGAGCATAAAAAAGTTAAAAAAGACTTGCAATGCTTGAACCCATAGAAAGCTTTTAAAAGATTTGCTTTTTAATGTCTAGAATCGTTCAGAAAAAAATTGTTTCATATAAATAAAAGATTTTGTAGGAACAATATACAGAACAGTATACAGTAGTATACAGAACTCGAATTCAGTATTAACTATTATAATTGACTTTATCCTGAAAATGTAAGGGTATGATGATGGTGATTTAAAATGGAGAAACTCATTTTTAAATAATTTTAATTAACTTGACATTTTTCCTGTTAACTATGAGAAGCCATTTTATAATCGATTTTTCACCCATTTTTTGATGTATCAGGATTTTCAGATTTTTTACTTCGTTTTCTTTATAACAATACTCTATTTTAATATTTTTGGTCTTTATTCATAATTATTCATCAGTTAATTGATCAATAGTATTACATTTTGGTTCTGTATAAATGGCGCTACCTAATAGTGACTTTAAAATAATTGGAAATATGATTCAATCTTATTTACAATAATGAATTATAAACTAAAGATTAAAAAATAGATAATAGTTAAAAGAAAGAAGAAGAATCTCCTTTTTTGTGCTCTTATGAAAATTTGATAATTTTTCTTTTTTTGAAATATATCTTATTTAAGAAATAGTGTTTGTATCCAAGTGGTTTAAAGCTCTTCCAGTACTCAGGGCATTGAAAATATTTCTGTTTTTATTATTGTATAATAAAATCTAGAATAATAAATCTAGAATCGCAAATGCTATAGAAATTCAACTTTGTATATCATGATTATTGAGATGAGGCAAGTTGAATGAGAGAAATGTGCAAAAACTAGATAAATAACAAAAATGTCTAAATAAAGCAATATACAGATTTCTGAATATTGCTCTTACATCACGAAGCTTAGAATTTCACTTTAAACGTAATCGAAACTCATAATAGTTCTCAAAATAGTATAGTGAAGAAAATTCAAGAAATGTAAGGGAATTAATTACATAGTAGAAAGCCTAATGAATTCAATGGTAAAAAATAAAACAGTTTTTAATAAATTTAATAAAAAATAATCTTAAAAACACTCTTTGATCAGTGTACTAAAATTGTTTGTTAAAGATTTTCAAAATTATTTTCTATTTTTTAGTTTTTAATTTATGATTCATTATTTTATGTATATTATCGAACTATGAGATCAATTTTTGATACTTCTTAACATCTGATGGAACATATGAAATCAAAATTAAACTTATATAATTTTATTTAAATAATCATTTCGAAAATACAAAAAAAATAACGTATTGCAATCAAGAATACACAAATGTTCAGAATTTCAAAACTCTCGCACATTGAGAAGTGAAGAAAAAAAGAAATTAAAAACAAAATTCCATGTCGGTGAAGTTGAAACAAATCAAGTTAAAGTGTCTAAAAATAGACTGTTTATTACAAACTAAGAGAATTTATATCACTCTCCTCACTTTTCATGCACGAAATTCAAACTTCCATCCTGTTAGGAAAATATGGCACCATTATTACAACCAAACTTTACAAAAAATGGGATTTAATGTGTGCAAATGTGTTTACATGCAAGTGCAAAACACGATGAATATATCTGAAAAGCCATTGAAGTCGTATCTAATTGACTGAAAAGTAAAGAACAAACAAAATGAGCATACATTCTACATAACTGACGTAATGTAAATACATATGTTAGTTTTAAAAATAAACAGTTACCGGCAACTTCTAAATTCTTGACTCGTTTTGTGTTCGTAATGCTGTTCGTCGCCTGTGTTTTTTTAAAGCTCAAATGTATTGTTTATCCCAACGATAATATATGCAGTTAAAAACATACACAATGTATGTTTCTTGATATTGCTTAAATTATTTGTTTTTAAAAACTTGCGTTGATCACGTGTAGTGTTTAATCTAATATTTGTTTATCAGTTATATATGCATCGTAATAAAAACAGCGAAAATGGTACTTTTTTTAAACAACTGTCCTTTTATCCAAATTTATTTCTAGTAATTTTATTATCGTAGCGAGATATTGTAATAAAAGTTTTAAAATTTTAATGCTTTCTATACCTCGAAAATTGTGAACGAATAAACATGTAAAGGGGCATTAGAATAAATACCTACATTTCTATGCTGATTATTCTATGAATTTAGGACTGCAAAATTAAGGGAAATTATTAATGAAAATACTCCTGCCATAACAATATATTTCAAGCAGTTTGCTTTTCCTTCAGTTGAAATTGTTGTAATTTTGTAAATTGTAAATTTTTTTTTACTCTTCTTCTATCATAAGAATATTCTAAATGAATTCAGATGTCCCTTAATCTGTTAGAGGTTAATTTTAAAAAGAATCTAATTTTTTAATAATATTATAAAAAGTTTTGAAGAAATATGCGTTTATTAGTTTACTAAAATGCAGAAAATAATTTTTTAAATCAAAAGTCTAAAGGTCCAAAAAACGCGTGACGTACTGATATAAATATGCTAAATAAACGGAAATTTTAATAGTATTCATTATTTATATAATAAAGTAATTGGCAAAACAAAGAATCAGTTCCTCAATTCCTTTGATCTGTCCGATGCTACCAATTTTTACTTTATACAAAACTTTTTGATTTCTAGATATATCAATGGTTTTTTGCTCCCCTATTCTTCAATTTTTACAGAAATTAAAAAAATATATATATTATTTCTCTGTACATTCTCTATAGGAACAAAAAACTAGGCAGAGTTTCTCAGCCACAAACATTGTACCCATTTCGTCAATTTTTATTTCTTATGAAGGTTTCTGATTCTAGATACATAATCAATGGTCGCTTATCTCCATCTCTATCAACGTTAAAAAAATCTTTAAAACACTATGTCACAATATATTTCTAACGGGGAAAATTCTTCACAGCCCCCCCCCCCCGTCACTAATCATATTTCGATTTGGATTAGTTTTATTTCACATGGAAGTTCATGATCCCTAGATATTTCACCAATGATCGAATACATCCTCCAGCTTTCCATTTTCGAGAGGAATCACACAATAAGGATTTGATTGGACCGATTTTGTCAACTTTTATCGCCAATTTGAAATTGTAACTTATCACTCAGAATAACTAGTTTTATATATAAGTTAAAATGCTGAAATATAATTTAAAATTGTACTATCTTTCATTAGTTAGATAAGAAACAGTTCATCAAAATTGGTTGGTATAGTTAATTTAAGTGCTATTAATACTGCAGATGAAAAAAAATTGGTAATTGAAGGCTGCTAATAAATTTTTATTTTTAAACAATTTGATCCTTATTCATCGCTTTGAATTGATTTCAAAGCCTAATTTAATTCAGTCTGGTTTGATTTTTTATCATATTATTTTTAGCGCATCACACTTTACAGGTTTTCTTTCAATCCACATAAGCCGCGGTGACCTGAAGATAAGGTCTCAGTTTCGGAACTGAAAGATTCCAGATTCGAAGAGCTGCCACCCATTGAAAAACCACCGTATATGTGGATCTAGTGCACGCTAACTCTGACGGGGCCAAATGTCTTCTCGCAGGTCTGGTGCGAAATTTTGGACAGATGGGTGTCAAATCAGATGTCCTCGTCAGTTGACTGCTGCTCAAAATTACAAGGTCGGTTCCAAAATACCTTTAGTGTTGCTTCAGAACGGAATGTTAATATAACTAAACTAAACTTTGACCTTCATATTTTTGATAAAGAGTTTTTGCTACATTTTAATACACTCATAAAAATGTATTTGAAAACATTTTTATTTTCTCGACTTTTTTACAATTTGCTGTTATAGTTCTTCGCCTCAATCTTCTCAAATTCTTTACCAGATGGCAACTGTCGTAATGAAGGCAAACTAAATAAAAATAAGTGATTGATTTATGAGTAAGTATGGAAAATATTAAAATGTTGAATAACATGATGATGATTTCTTGTCCACGTTACCACGGAAAGAGGGTGAAGTAGCTTCTGAGGGTAAAGACCCCTGAGCATCCGAGGGCAGAAGTCTGACTTCTGGCTCATATGAAGATGAAACTCACACATTCGCTTGCACAACCCCTATTTACAAGGGGGCACATTCACACACCTCACAGAAAGAACACAGATGAAGAACAACCATGTCCGAACCGGGATTCGAACCCGGAAAGCCCAGATCACGGGGAAGATGCGCTAGCCCTATGCAAGGACGCCGGCGTTGAATAACATCATATAGATTAATGGATTTTAAATCACTGGTATAACAGGATATAAGTGAAAAATCGAATACAAAATTCCTTTTTTACGAGTGTGAAACCATGCACTTTAAATAAAAGCATGTAGCAGCAATAAGGGAAAATTTATAAATTCTAAATATTCTTTGGATAATAAATTCGAATCAAATATTAGGAAATAGGAAACCGTCATATTGACATTTATTTAATATTTATTCTCTTTAAATTACTATTACTCACCCCCAAATAGAATCATTTACTGATATTAAAATCTGTCTCAAGATTTTTATCTATATTTGAGATTATTGATTTCTCTAACTTCATAATTCTGTATATACACTATTAAAATGATTGTTATATTTCTGAATATTTAGAGTCAGTATTGATATCTCACTTTTACTTTCTCTTTCTCTTTACTTTCTCTCTAAAGCATTGTAATTCTTAAAAAATTCAATGTCCAGATATATACGGATCTCCGCTTTCAGACCTTCCTGTCCGAAAAATGCATTTATAGAATTTTGTCTATCTGTCTATGAATGCGATAACCGAAAAACGCTTGGAAATGGGCGGATGAAAATTGATAAATGGTTTTTACACCAAATCTAAAGATTTCTATTAAATTTTGGATGCAATTCATCCAGAGGAAGTGTTTCTGTTTGGCTGTTTAAATAACAGATAACATAATAACTGTAGATAGATAAAGAACGATACACAGATTCAACATCCAAAGTTTGATTCCTATCAATTTTGGAGTCAAATCCGTCAGAGGGTTGACCGTCTGTCCATTTATACTTTTGCATGCATATAAACACGATAACTAAAAACGCAGTGACAAATGAATGAAATTTGATACGTGATCTTCTAACTCTAACTGTAATTCTGTTTTAAATTTCCAGTGATTTATAATTGCTTCCCCAGTGATTAATTGCCAAAAATTCTCTAAAGATCCCACGTCAAACGGCTGTTTCGTAACAACTGTTTGCAATGGCATCATTAATGGTTTTCAACACTATGCTACGAAGCACAGACCTTTCATGTGCAGGACAGTGAAATCGAAATCTGAGCACTCATGGTGTTGACGGTCTTATTCAAGGCCCACATTTTTATATGGTTGAAGGTGGGAGGGAATCACACCTTTCTTAAAGAGTAAGAGAGAAAGTGTCGGGGAGATCACTACCTCTGCTTTAAAATTTTAACAGACTTGACATACAATACTATCTTGCCAATATTTTGGGAATTTCCTTTTTTCTATTTTTAACGATGTGGAAATTCATGGTAGAAGTATTACAAATAATATTTTCTTGCATTGAAATTCTCGTTATCGATTCATGTTCTGTCACCGTGAAGGCACATCAGATACATCAGATAAGGCACATCAGAGGATGAGAAGCTTCCAGTATGGTGATTGGATCTTGCCACCCGGGTGGGTATAGAAATGGCGTGTGGTCGTCTACCTTTACCCGATTACGAGATATACCTCCCACGGGAGAGACTGTAACGTGGCCGGTGATGGCCCTTAGGGTTCAATATCAGTTCCCTCCAATGCTGTCGTGGCGGTCCGATCATTCAGATTTATCTATGTATCTCAGGGCTGGTCAGTAATCAACTTGTGATTATCGATTCACGCTTACAATGAGTTTCAGAATACATTAGTAAGAATTGAAATATTACAATTTTTAATAATGAAAATAATATTTTGAAATAATAGAGTTGTCATAAAAATAAATCAAGATGCCCCGAGTCTTCTAGCTGTGTAATCTATAGAAGGAAAAGTAATGAAGTTTGGTTAATGTGCATTTCGGAAATGGTTTCGATTCATAAAAAAAAGCAAAAGTCGCCATTAGGGGAAATATCGGGACTATTAGTAAGGGAAATTAATAGGTTTATAAAATCAATTGAGGTATAAGTATTTTATTAATAATAAGGAAATCCCAAAGAATTTTCATCATTCGAAGGCAAATTGCTTTTCAATAACACTTAGTTCACTTGAACATGAATGCTAACACTAATTGTAAAAATACTTTGTTAGAGAAGCATTGTTATGAGGAGAAACAAAAATGTCATGTTCAGTGGTTGAAAAAAAAAGAATATCAATGAGTAAAAAAAATTACGGAGAATGAGCAAACAATTTGATTTTATTGGTATAGATAAATCGACGAGGAAATAATGTGATATTTTGTGTAAAATGTATATCGCATATACAAATGTGTATCCCTGGAACATTAAAATACTGCCTATCTTTAATTTCATTTGTAAACCATTGCATGCATGCATATTTCAAAAAACAAAAGGTCGATTTCAACCAAACTCGGAAAAGCGATTATGTATTTATTGAGAAAAGAACACTGCGGTTATTAGACAATTTGCGTATGATTATACTGGAGTTTGAAAAAGCTGTTTGATTAAAAATAACTACCTGCCCGAAAAGTAGACTGTCTTGTTCCTCATCAGCCAATAGAAGACACTAGGCAAAACCCACTGTTGCAACTTCGTGTCTAAGGCATTTTTAAACCAGACACCTGGAGTCCAAATGGCTTTCCCCCAGGAAGCATCGAGTATTACTTTATTCTGTCCTCCACTGCGTTCTTCGGGAAATATCAACCGATGATCTTCCCACATTTGACGGACAACGACATCCATTTTGAAATCCTAGTAAAAAATTCAAATTTATTATAATACTTATGTAACAGTAACAATGATGATAAGCGAGTTTGATAAACCAAAAAAGCGAATGACATCAAACACCTCATTAAAAAATCACAACTTTATTAAAAAAAAGACTTAAAAATCACAACTTGAAAGTCTGGGTATAGGATAGAGAAAATATTGCGTAAGGACTTGGAATTCAGCTAGATTTAACATTGGATGCTGAGAATTTATGATTATGTGAAAACCTTGATAAAGATATCATCCGTAACCTTATTCAGTTTTTCACTTCATCTATTGTTATATCTTAATATGTTTATAATAAAATTCTATCGGAAAATTTAGCAGATATAAAAAATCAATACATTTAAAAGTAATATTTTCTTTAAAAATAATATTGTATTAATTGAATGTTATGTCTCATTGAATGTAATTAATTGTTGTCAAAAAGTTCCCAACAAAGAAAGAATCATTGATGAAAAGATTGGGAGATAATGAAGTAAACAAGCGAAGGTTTCGCTTCACCCAATCACATAGAAAGAAACCCAGTGATTGTAACGCAGTATCGGTAGCTTCACCTTGCTGTTTTAAAATAAATTGAAATTACGTCGCCTTTAAACTATATGCTACCTCAGATAATCGAAGTAGTGTGTTTCAAATTAGATAAAATTCTTTATTAAGGAATTTGGGACAGTGTGTACGTCGAAAACTCGATTTTTGAATTTTAACCTCATAAAACAGGAGAGATGTCCAGATTCTACAAGTGAATAATATGCATAATATTGAAAAAACATAAGCTCTGCAATATGTAAGCCGTTTTTAGAAATACAAGCAATAGGAGTCTGTTTGTTAAAAATATACAGTGTCTTGCAATTTTCTAAATATGTATATAAATTTTACAATTTAGGTATTAATTTACAAATAGGTTTTCATTGCAAAAATATGAAATTTTATACTATACTAAGCATTATTTATCTGTTAAATAAAATTTCTTCTAGGAAATAATACATTTTTAGTGTAATATCTGTAATGAGAAATATTATTTGTTTTTCAGATTTTATTAGCTATATAATAATTAATCTTTCTTTACTAAATTTTTATTTTAAAAATGAAAATAATTTGCTGAAATTATTGAACGTTTACGTTTATATCATATCAATTTTGGTGTGATTTTATAAAGATTTTTCTAAAAAAATCGACTTGTTATTAAAAACAAATATTTTAAGAAAATAATATTTTTATATCATTTTATAATAAAATTATCAAATATTTTCTACATATACTATATTTTACATCAGTCAACATTTTTACTCGTAAAAATTTTGCCTTATTACAACAGAAATTTTGTCGATTTTTGCTGTCGAGAACGTCCCAGTTTTCGAAAAACATGCCAGATTTTTTTCTGAGGGATCGTGTAGAATTTAGCATTCAAGCGAATGACTTACTCTTTTATGTATTCATGAAAATAATCATAAGTTATAATTGTACCTTATAGAAAAAAGGTTGACACTTGCCTATGCCTATTCATAGGCACGCTATCAAATGTTGAAAATCCAATTGACAAAAAGTGCAACTTCATTCATGAAACATTTAGTATTTGAGTGACTTCATTAACGCTCACATGAAAAAACTATAAGAATGACTTCAACATAAATAATACGTTGCGAATATAGCAAAACCTCTTGTAGAAAATATTGAAATTTTACCCGTGAGGCGATCATGTAGAAGATACATAGTTTTCAAGCAAATACCCTCTACATATTATGCATTCATGAAGAACAATTATTGATTGAAATTGTAGTTGCTGAAAGTGTGGCAACATTTGAATTTTGTCACACGCGACATAAAATTCTAACGATTCTATAACAAGTTAAGATAGTATTTTCATTGACTGAACATATATCATTCGGTCCAATTACATTAAAACCATTACCAGGACTATGCGAGTGACTTAAATTCAATAAGAAAATATCTCATATGTTAGTCCCTGGTAACAATGGGATGAATGCACTCAAGAACTGTTTTCATAGGAAAAAAAAATAATTTAACTGTTTGCGTTTACATGGTGCTGCTGGATATGACTCTGTTTATGAAGTACTCATCTTTCTTTACATAATTTTAAAATAGATGAATTCTTCAAACACTTCTTCAGGATATCAATTTTACATTTAGAGAATACAGTTTTTGTCACTTGCACAATTGAGATAGGAGTATTTATTTTGTGACGAAATATGTTCTATTTGGTTACGTTTGGTCACCTCTTAAGATTTTGGCAATTTTTATTGAAAAAGATTCATAAATTTTGTAATTGATCAGATATTTTCGACTGTTGAAATAATTTTTGGAAAACAGCCCATTCAGATTTCATAAAATGGATTAAAACGAATTTTGTGTCATATGCTGCAAAGAAAGAACACTCAAAAAGTGATTACAGATGATTCAATGAATGATGGATCGCTTACCATATCCACTTCATCTACTGAACGAATTTGCATCACCCAGAGATGAACTGATACATTTACTGGCGAACTGTTATCACCTAAAAAAGATATTATATATTTACTAACAATAATTGCATTTGAAATAAGGCTAGTGACAATTAATTTGTCACCAAATCAACACAAAGTTAAACAACAAAAGATGTTTTGAAGGCAAATAAAGTATTTTCCACGGTTAAGAAATAATGATTACTAGCCTCCGTTGGTAATTAGTTTGTTCACTGGATGATTGACATTAAGGCTGCCAAATAATTAACATGGAATGCACTTTTTAAAAATTTCACTTTGTTACTTAATGCGACTGAAATAAATGAAAATAATTGAAATAGTCAACAACAAGTTATTACGCACAATTTATAAAGAGTATATATAATATGAAATAAAAGTATAAGTGAAAGTCCTTTAAAGTTAATTAAAAAAAGCATTTTTTCCCTTTAATTTTAATACTGGAAAAACACACGTTAGAATGTTTGATAGATGAGGCTGAATTTCGTCATAACATAAAAGCAGTGTTACAGATTATATATCAAATTAAATAATAAAAAACTCATCAAAAGTAAAGGAAAAATTGTAAGAAATAAAATTGATATCATTAATTTTTTTTTTGAGTTTTAAGATAATGAAACTATTTTTGAGAGATAAAAATTTTGAGGTAATGAACATCAATTTCTATACGCAAACACAGCGAATACCCATCTGGCAACGGTTAAGCATTTTTCTGAGCTTGATTAAACT
This sequence comes from Argiope aurantia, assembly GCA_026543865.1. Classification (NCBI taxonomy): domain Eukaryota; kingdom Metazoa; phylum Arthropoda; class Arachnida; order Araneae; family Araneidae; genus Argiope; species Argiope aurantia. The sequence continues at coordinate 62,491 of JAPMOR010100600.1, read as the reverse complement.
TTCTGTTTGAGGTCCATTTCTATCGTTTTGATTTCTTTTATATTTTTCTTCTCTCGAGCATTTCTAACAATATTTTTCAAATTATTAAAGTGAAGCATTAACCTTATTTTAAACCGGCTACTCTCCGGTCTGCCTTGAGGTTCACGGAAAATTCTGAATAACCGGACCGCTGCAACAGCAACACTGGCGGGAACTGTGGTTGAGTCCTATGGGCGGCCACCGGCTACGCTACAACCCTTGCTTTGAAAAGTACGTCCCGTCATCGGTGGGAGGAGCTGACCCCCACCTTTTTCTGTATCCACCCGGGTGGCGAGAACTAACCATCAAGCCGGAAGCTTCTCATCCTGAATTACGAGGTGCCCCACAATGGGAGTAAGAGAAACATTAAATTAAGTGCACCAATAAAAATATTTAATGAAGCAATCTGAAACGTTCGTACGGCGATTTGTTTACATTCGACTGTTGCCATTCAGCAATAAGTAACAAGAACTATTTCTTTGACTTGTATATACTGAATTTTATACATACTGATTTTTTATATTGTGATAATATTTCATTAATATGAATTATTTTTAATATAATTTATCTTTATTTTATTTGTCTAGTTTCTTTTCAGTCAACCAGTGGCCTGACCGATTAAAATCCGGCGAGATCAGCTGAATAGAATTGGAAGAGATGAATGCATATTTGCAATTGATGTTCCCTTAACGAAGTTAATTTAACTAAATACCTTAAGTAAAGAATATACATTGTAAGAAAATTTATTTCTCAACTTGTGAGTTGGTTGTATTGCTTCCTTTTACGTTTATACCTTGTATTTCCGCCTTAAAGCGTCCTTTGCATCTTTACTGTCTTGTACAAAATAAGATTTGCTATATTGTTCTCTACCATTACCTAAAGTTTGTTTCGTGAATTTTGAAACACCCTGCATCAATCATAACAAAAAATACCTGTACTTCTAAACAATTGGAATAATAGATTAAGCAGGTGTTGTACTTGGGGTATTGGTATATGTATTGTACCGATCGGTATATGTGTTGTAGTTTTGGCGAATCATGGAAAATTTTAGTCACAATTAGATTTCAGATATAAGACTCGTAAATGAAAACTAGAGATAAAGTTCATAAGAAAAATATAAAAATGATTCTGAAATTCTGATTCAGATTAATAATATCAAGATAACCATTCCTCGAATTATGTGGGTTTGTCACAGAAAGTTGAAATCTTATTAACATGAGCAAATTAATAGACTTTGAAAACATATTTTTTATGTAAAATAATGCATCAAACATTTATTTATAATTTAAAATGATTTAAGTAATTCATTTATAAAAAGTTAAAATTAGTTTATTAAAAATAGACCAATTTTAAAATGCAGAAAATAAATAAATCAATGTGTTTTTTTAAAAATATATTCAATTATTTTCTCTAATTTTTAGAACGTAAGAAATATACCGATCTGATATTAATGAGAATTTCGAAGAGTTTTTTCCAGAAATAATTTGAATTTCATTTCAAAGATTTTCTTTCAAACAATGATTAATCTAATAATTTGTGACTTGACACTTTTGATTGCTTATTTTATGCAATAATAGATGCATTTTATCTTTTCTTCTTCAAGTAGTTTCCAGAAAATTATTTTCACGAATGATATTGCTTTAAAAGTTTCAAATTCTGCGTTTTTTTTATTTTTTTTTATTTTATGTATTTTATTCATCATAGAAAAAAAAGACACCAATATTTCATGAAAAACGAAATGTTTCAAACAATTAACCATGCAGACTCCAAAAGCTCTTTCGAGATAAAAATATTTAATGAAATGGCATTATTAATATATATTATTTACCAGATGAGATATAAAATATAAGTGGAAACCTCTGGAAAAAGGACAAATCTTTATTTAAAAGAACAAATCTGAAAGTACACATTCTATGGGATGAATCTACAGAGATTATGTATATATTGTCATTTAAAAAGAAAAAAAAAACTTCGTCCTGTTTTTACAGTTTGAAGTAGGAGGGATTTAAATTCATGCAACAAAAATTCTGAACAGCCTCCCAACGAAAAAAAAAAAAAACCCATTAAAGCATCTAAAGTACATTCTGAAACTAACACAATCTTCACTTTATGTATTATCGTAAGTCTAAGTAACTTAACAACATCTCTCTTATTTCTTCAGATACCTGAGCTTTTTATCTTTCCTGATATTGAGAGAAGAAGATTAAATTAGATTAATGCCAAATATATAATAGAAACACTTAGTTGGAAAGAAATAAATCAATGATAAAATTTATCTTGATGAAAAGATACTTTGTAACATTATCTTGATACAAAGTGTCTGATATAATGCTTTGTTTCAATAAGATGATACATTGTATCAATATAATGATACATTGTATCAATATAATGATACATTGTATCATTTTAATGTTACTTTGTATCATTTTAATGTTACTTTGTATCATTTTAATTTTACTTTCTTCCATTTTAAAGTTACTTTGTATCATTATAACGATACAAAATATCATATAAGAAGCCTTTAAAATAAATAAACTCGTAAAGTGACGATAGAAACCGACGTTTATTTCATCAAAAAAAAAAAAAAAAAAAAAATGAGACTGATTTAAGAAAATAATTTAGAAAAATGATTTATTAGATAAAATCAATATGATCGATTGATTTGATTAGTTAATATGTAATTAATAAAATCATAGCACACACCTCGTTGTGATTTGGGATAAGAAATTGAAATATTTAGATTTTTGTTTCATCAAAAATTTCCACGAGCTTTGACCAATACACATTTTTTTCAGCTTAAGATATTAACACGTTACTATATCTAAGTAATAAAAGTAATTAATTTGATAGCGTGGTAAAAACTTTTTATCTGAAATTTTTTCATCTAAAATATTTTTTTATAAAAAGAGAAAGTAAATTTTAATCGAACTCCAGAAATCCATTTTATTATATTACTTTATAGTTTACGAAATATTGAGGAAATATCGTAATCGTAAAAAAATTCAAATTTGAGATTTCGGCAAATCTCCACTTTTTAAATCTCCCTGAATCCTAAAAACTCATTTTTGGAATTATGTTTGCCTGTGAATCGATAACTCTAAATTTATTGAGCTAGACGGTTGAAATTTGGTATATTCAATTAAGGCTAAATTTGTAAATGTCAATCAAATTGTAAATGAAATCCATTCATAGGAAGTTTGTCTGTCTGGCTGCTCGAATAAAAGTGAACTCAATAACTACAAAGCGCTAAGAGCTAGGCAGATAAGATTTGGTACATAGGATTAGTAACTAAAGCGTAGGTATTTAACAAATTTTGAACCAAATCTGTGAAACAACTGACCGTCTGCTAGTTTATACTTTCGGATGCATATAATGGAATGATTTTAATCAGTGATATTCAGTATATCTTGTGATTTCAATTCCAATTTTGTGTCAAGTTTTGATGTTAATTGGCCTTGAAAAAAGCATCCAAAATACATATTCTCACCATAGAATCAGTAAAAATGATATATTCACGAACGGATCTATATTTCGTAGGGTATCATTCATCAATGTCTTGCAAGGCATTCGTTGCCTTACCCAAGGTACCCAATTTTATGTGGAGGAAGGGAGATAAGACCTTCATTGGAGATTGTGCGAGGAAATTTCGGGGGACCGCCCCCACTGGTTCTAAGATGTCCTTTTCTTTCGTATCTCACCTGTATGCCATTCCCAAGGAGCATTTGAGAAGCTGAATAATTTCAAGATGAGGAAACACATTAAACACAAAATAACAGATTCTATCGAGTAATTTATAAATATATTATTACAAAAATTTGGGTAAACAAGAATTTAGTATTTGAAAAGATAGACTTTCGAAATGTTCGTGCATGCTTTGCGTCTCATTAAGTAACATTCCAAGAATTATTTATGCTACGTCAATGGGTATTTAAATTTGTCCACGATAGTAGAACAAAGGTATTTGTTGTTATTAGCACCTCTACGTAAGAGTATCTAGTCAAGCCCATAGGGAAAGATGTGAGAATAAAGGGAAAATGTAGTATCTTCAGTTGGTCTAAATAAGCCGGAGTATTTTGGCAGCACCAGAGAATTCTCTTCATGGTGGCTTTCAAGTTCTTAAACCATTCGGGTAGCCTAGGTGCCATGAGATAGATCAAGATCAAGGCAGTACCTGTGGTAGAAATCTGACTTGAGCTCCAATATATCGTGGCAAATTTTCCAAGGGTAACTTCTAGTAACCATCCCGACAAAAGTGACGAATCAGTCTACTATTTTTGAATACCACTGGTCAAAAGCACAACAAAGATAAAACCCATAAGCATTTTTCTTCAATTCATATTTATCAAAGAGAAGTTGTCTTGCCTTAACTGACTTGGCCACTGATAGGCAAATATAGAACTTTTATAAAGAATGGGTAACATTTATAAAGATGAAAAGATAAGTAAGGTGACTTATTTTTCAGAAAAATTAGATTTTCGCTCTGTAAACTTCAAGTAACAATGTTATCCGAAATCAAATTTATGGGAGAAATTCATATTGATAAATTAATATTTTAAATCTTCAGTGGGATTTGCATGCAAAAGTTTTGTGTTATGTTTTGCTGAGAGAAAAATTTACCACTTTTAACTTTGGTACAGAGGATTTAATTTGGGATAACTTTTTATTCAAAAATGAAATCCCTTTAAACCGAAAAGAAAAAAAAATCTGTATAACTTTTTGGTGAATAGAAGAAATATTGGACAGAAAATAAATGTGAAATTAATTTTCGAAAGATCGCCCGAAATCTCAATATATTTCAATAGCTGTTTTGAAACACGGAAACAAAATTTCCTTTCAACGAATTACATCCATTTTTGGATTCTGATCACTACTTCAATAACGGAATAAGAAAAGTCTCTGAGCTTTTTGATGTGCTACTGAAATATCATTAGCTAATAGCTAAGATTTCAAAATTGATGATTTCTTAAGAGTGTATTATGAATGTACGACGTTGTGAACATATCTGTCAAAATTTGAATCTTCCCTTAGAACATAAAAAAATAAATTTGATGGCACGCAAATCTTATTTAAAGAAAGTAAAATTTTGATCTAATATCTTGACTGTTGTGTTTCAAGCAACGGCATAGGTGTATCCAATAGTTTTACGAGAATGTTTTGGTATAAAACATTATGGTAAGCTCCATTTCCCAAGAGTTAAAGAGCCGAAATTGTTGGAACGGTTAATTTGATCTGCCGAAAAAACAAGCTAATGACAAAAAGGCTTTTGAAAATTCAGATAATGAAAGCATAAATGTTTAATAAATCACGTAAATAACAGTTATAAGAAAATGGGTTAACAGTGCTAGAAATCTCTGTACGACAATAATTATTGCTTTGAAAGAAAAATTACTTATTAAAGATAAATATCAAACTGAAAACAACTTTTTAGTGCACAAATCCTTAACTATAATTGCATTGTACTTCGATTATTTTTATAATGTTAAAATGCAGTTTTTCTGTTGTCACTGTTTTGTCCCCGAATAAAAACGAATGCCAAACACGCGACTTTTCCTTATTCAGGTTATTATTAACGAGTTTTTTTATAAACAGCTGGATAATACTTCCTTTCTCAAGTATATTGATTAGATAATTTTGTGAATAGTATTTTCTTTTTATTACTAGAATCCAATTGTTTTAACACTCGAAGTATTTTTTGAATACCAAACTAAATTATAATATGATACTAAATTACAAGGTACAAGAATTCTTTTAGTTCCACCCATCGTAAGAGCTAAAGTGACGTAATGCAGCTGTCATATTTTTCGCATTTATTTCTGCACAAAATGCTGTAGGATCCGTTTTTATGCAGCCAGTATTTGCAGTAACATTGTTATTGAACGCGGTATTTTGTCTTAAAGTGAAAACTTCGAGTATATTGCTTGTACCTGTTTAAAAATTCAAAGCCTTATTAATTAATATCTCATTTTTGTACATTCTCCACCTAAATTGCATATTATTTTGAATTGTTCATTTTGTTGTATTGTTCTGACATTTCAGAAAAACACCATCGAAAAAATTTCATCACTAATGATTGAACTATGAAAATATTTTTATTAGTGCTATTTAGATAACAGTTTTAGAGAAGCTTTGAGAGAATCAACAGGCAATTTTTAATTGTGTTTCTTCCAGAAATCCTAGTTCATTTCTTGATGTCAATGCACGCATTTAAAAGTATACAATATCTGGATTTTATTGGTTTAACAATAAACTAATTCCGCGTTTTTTAAAAATAAAATAAAAGATTATCCTTTCCATGGAATGAAAGAACCTAATTCATTTCGTATTTTCTATTTTTGTCAATTATTTTTTATTATCTTTAATGTAGCATCATAATTTGGCTTTCATAAAACTTTTGGGATTTATTACAAAATGACAGCTTACCCAAGTGTGATTTGAGATAATCATCCTGATAGAAATTTCGAGAAATTTTTTTAAAGGAAAAATAAATAGTAATCTATAAGATTAAAATCAAGATCAAGATCAATTATGTGGACGCAAACAAGTATTCCAGCCATTTTCCAATATTTTAGCAGAGTTACCGATAATTAATAATCTATCAATATCATGGTGGGACAAAAATATTCTTTTCTCCTGGGCAACACACTTTAGTGTGCCTCTAGCTGCCTTCTTACTACATCTTTTCACCTTAGCAAATCCACCTTGAACCAATCTGGTGAAGCAGCATGATCAAAAACAATATGTTCAAGACCAAAACTGGAAACTCCAAGGTAATGAAGATCCGATTTCTCCAGACTAATTCCAAAACGATTTGTTTCATCGATATCCCCAATCAACCCATTCTAAGCAATTTTAACTTTACATCAAATTTTATGAATTCACTTTTCTCACAAAATAAACTGTTTCCTCACTCATTATATATTGAATATTTGTTGTAGTGATATTTTGTGTATTGCATATTTTGTTAACAAGTTTTTTAAATAAATCTTTCGGCGTATACTCAATCAACTGACAGAGAATCCTAGAGGCCCTGAGTTCGGGGATGTTCTGTGACAAAAAGAAAAAAAATTGTTAATGGTGTTCACTTTTTTACTTGCATTATTTAGTTTAGTTAGTTGTTGAATGTCTACACCTGAATTGATAATTTTTTTGAGAGGAAAAAATGCACAGGAGGTAATTCTTTCGCAGCGTGAACCAAACTGACTTAACTTTTATGATTTAACTTTTTGGTGATGAAGATTAGCTTTGGGTGTTGTTTGTACTAGTTTATCTTCTTACTTTCGAGTGAAATTATTATAACCAATCAATTATTCTTCATCCATTTACCCAGAATTTTGAAAATGCGATTTTCTTCATGTCAGAGTAGCGAAGTGGCCATTGCAGAGAGATGGTTGCTGACTTCACAGAAGTATCAGCTAAGTCAGTGTAACATGATTAAGGGCCAACAAATATAATTTAGATGCCTTTAGCTCGCATGAGATTTCGAAAGTTCATGAGTAAAGTAGATCTAATATCTTGACTGTTCTAATATCTTGACATAGTTCATGAATAAATCACAACTACTAATGCTTTTTGTTAAACTAACTTTCCATCCAATCCATAAAGCGATATTATTCTTAATCATATTATTTTAAACATTTTTCTATGCATGTATGAGACACATAGGACTTTTGAATTATCTTGCATGTTGTACTATAAGAATTTGCATTGATTATCGCCTTGTTTTCTTTGCAAACAGGAGAAAGGATTTCTCGTTCATCAATTTCAACTATACAAAAAGGCGTTGCTCATCTTCTAGTAAAAGACAAATACAAAAACTCCTCAAACCCTTTTGTCACGAAAGTCCTTTAAAGACTTCGGTTGCAGATGTATGTGTATATGTTAAGTGCTTCTATTGTTTGCCATTGATCCAGTTAAAGGGATGCGCATGCTTGAAATTACAAGCCAAGCGTTTCTGCGACAAAAACTGAAAATATAATTTGATTTCTAGATATTTCTCACTATTCTTCGGAAAAATGTAAAAGAAAAAAAATATTTTTTCATTATTGTGAAAAGGTAATAAATATTAATTAATTTCCATTATAAAAATATATATGCTGCAGAAATATTCCTCTTTACTGGTGTGATTTTTTTGAGACATTAAATATGAGGTTTATTTCAAATTAATCTTGCAGTGACACAAGTTAAATTTTAAGAAATAATTTTTACTATTTTACTAAAATAATAAAAATTATAATACTATATTTCTTTATTGCAGCCAATTTCAACAAAGAAATATATACGTTTTATATTTAAGCAAGCGTAAAAATATTAATGTACATTTGGGAAGTTTTATATCATTTAACTGTACTTGCTTAGCATTCTTCTTTCAGTTAACAATGTTTGAATCATGAAAACGAAAGATTGTAAGATTGATGATGGCACTGAGGAAATTGTGTAGAAATAACATTTAACAAAATAAATCAACTTCAACCAAAATAAATCTTTTTACCTTTATTCAGCTTTGGTGGTGAATGGTTGTCGTAATCAACAGGAATAATTTCATCAAAAGACAAGCTTTTGGCAAATAAAACTCTGCAAAAAACAAAAAAAAAAGTGTCATGAAGCTGCTTATATCATGGTCCATCTATATACACATAATTAGTGAGAACTTAAAAATTCTCCAACAACTGGTGTAAGAACCTCTGGCGATACGCTGTACACGTGAGTTGTGCATAATTAACACATTTAATTGCAAATTATTTTTGATAATTAGCAGCCTTATCATTCAGTATTGTAACAAAATGTTATCGTGCCTGCACAAGCAGCCTTTAATGCTATACCCGGTCAATAGTCCAACCAGTGTATCGCAGTAACCCAACCAGGTCCTCAACCAGGTTGATGAGTCTTGACTTTGTACGTTAAATTTGTTTATGTCAAAGGTTTTCCCATTAGTAATGAATAAAGGTTTGGGGAATGGATACTAGCAAATGTGTATTCTTTGCCGCCTGACGCAGTTCTGGAATTACGAGATATGTCTCGAAATAGTCTTTATGTAGCAACAAAAAGGGGCGTTAATTTCTTTCCACAGGCTTTAAACCAAACAACCCCGGCAATCTAAAATTTTTTAAAATGTTGTTATAGACTATATAATGATGTCTACATTAAAATTTATCTGTGCTAATACAATAAAATTTACACACACAAAAAAGTTCCACTCATCTGTGACCAATATTGATCGCGTTATGAGGTTTTGAATGTCACCATTTTAGAAGATAAATCATTTCACTAGACTGCTTCGAAGAAGATCCGCCAATCAACTCCCATTGCATCTTTTAGGTGGCCAATGATAAGCTTAAAGTAATGAAATCAAAGCTTTATAACTCATCAATTTTAGTGACACAAGTGTGAAACTTTAGTGTTTCTAGGAAATTTTACAGATAAGTTTTCGTTTAGTGATATTAATGTCCCATTTGAAAGCATTACTAGGGTTATTTGGGAATGACCTTGTAATTCTGAGTCTCAGTCAGAAGGCGAGGGTGACACCTGATATAGTATCCTCTTCTCCAAATTCCCCACTACATCAACGCGAGGACGTTTAGCCCACAAAGTCAGATTTCGAAACCCACATACACGGATATTTAGTGGAATCAGGTTTCGAAGCTTGAGCCCTCCGGCGATATTTTAAGAAAAATAACTAACTAATGGACCATATGAAAATTTAATTTCATTTTTTGTTCCAATAGTACACTTATTAATTAAAAAACAAACCAACATGAAATATATTTTCTCTATGTAATTTAAAGTTTTTTCCCATCAAACTTTATAAGCCTGATTCTAACAGTTTAGAAATTAGTAATTGAACCACTACTAAAATGGACACCCTGTGTATTAGTTTTCACAGTCCTAAATAATGGAAAGAAGGAAGGAAGGAATAAGTTAACATTTACTTATTCTGCATTAAGTTAATAAATATAACCTTTTATAAAAATAAACAAAGAAAAATCCTTGTTTGTACAAAGATAAAAAAATATATAGTCTTTTAAAAAGAGAGACATATACACAAATCTCTTGTTTATATAAAGGCAATAAGTATGAATTTATCTAAACTGACAAAGAGAAAAATCCCTTGTTTATATAAAGGCAATAGAAATTATCTTTTATAGAGAAACAGAGAGAGAAATATTAATATAAATATATAAAGGTAATAAATATGGCCTTTTCTAAAATAAAGAGATTTTTTAGTTTATAACTTTAAAAGATATTTCAATAGTGTCCTCCAATATTGATTCATCGTAAATGAATAAAGTTTTTGCAAACTGTTTGTTCCCTGATTGATGGTAAATAGAAGGAGGAGCTGTTTACCACCACAATTCTGTTCAGCAGCATAACGACTTCTTGTTTGTGGCAATTTCTAATCAATGAGCCTAACGTGTAACGTAGAGATTAGAAAACTTTGAGAAAGGAAAATAGCAATAGTCTCTTCGATTAGAAATGGGATATAATTCAAAACTTTGAAAAAAACACACCATAGAAACGCATTAAATAGCTTCCTCTTTTCCCATAATGTTTCTTAATTCCAAAGAAAAAATTGTGCTTACTTCATTGAGTAAAGTGTGCTGCCTTTAACCCTTTAATGCAATATTTATTTCATACTCTAAGAGCAAAATGGAAACCTTGGGGCTTAAAAAAAAGGAATGGAAGCAGTTTTCTGATTTGTATGCACGCATTTTGATTTTAGTCATGCAATGCAAATTCGGTTCATTTGTATTTGTTTAACTTATTGAGCTTTCCTTTCTACCAGAAACGATTTTACCATCCAAAAATCCTATTAATGCGTTAAAAACAAATAATAAGTAAAAGACAGTCCAATACATTTGCAATGGAATAAATTGCTCTTTAATGGATCGGAAAATGCTTTACCAGTTATAAATTGTTAAGAAAGAGATTTGTGAGCAATTTTCAACAGATAATAACCGCAAATATTGGATTCGAAATTCAGAATTGTCCAGGAAGAAATTTGTGAGTGATTTCCAACAAAGTAAAATTTAAGATATTGGATTTCGAAATGTCGTAAAATAGATTTATCTCTAATTTTTTCCAAATTTCTGTTCTATAGTAGAAAGAGTGACATTTTAACATGTTACTTCAAACGTCTACTCTATATTATTCCTGCATAGGATTTTCTTGTTCTCTTATAAATATGAGATCTCAGGGTGTTTATAAATGAATATCCTAACTTTGCTGGGCTATTAAAAGAATATAAAATGAAGTACAAACTTGTTGTTGATTGGAAATCGAAAATAATAGTTGGAAGTTTGCATTCAACACAGTTATAAGTCTTCAAATGGTCACCATGGGGTATCATAGGCCTAACATTGATTAGGCAGCCATTAAAATATCACAAAAACTCTCTTGCTTACAATGAAACTAACTGCACGTGGAAGCAATATTACAGATTCATAACAGCAAGAAATGAATCTCATATATTAAATTCGTAGAGTTCAGTCTAATGGCTGATCATACAACCTTACACTCATATCAGTCATCTTTCAAAGCTTCACATCAGACATATTAAATAAAGAGTGGGATGAACTATTCTATCAAGTAGATGTCCTTTGTATTTCTGGAGGTGAGCATTTATAACTGTGTTGACATTAAATTAACATTTGTTATTTTTGATTTCTGAATGAACAATAAGGTTCTATTTAGTTTTGTTTTCTTTTAATAGCCCTGAAAGGATATGATTTTCATGTATGAGCCTCCTGTATAATTTAAGTTTTTAAATAGTAACGATGCAGTGGTATCAACAACAGCTAGTCAACTCTGAAAATGGAAATACTACAAAGAATATTCAATAATGCAGTAAACTTTCAATAATTTGTAGATAATCAGTAAAATTGCCAAAAAGGACGCAAATTAACACGAAGTTGCTTTTGAATAATTTCTATTTAGAGTAAAGGGCCAAACATAAAGTTATAATTCAGTAAACTGTAAATCATACAGTCACTCAAAAATTATTGGGAAACTTGACTTGAATAACTACAAAGCTATTTATAAAACTATTTATCACATTAAAATAAAGAACAAAATGAATCAAGAAATATTTTAACATTTGGTGTAAAGTTTCTAAGGAAAATTTTATTAGTATTTAAGAATTATAATTTGATCTAGCTTTTTAAAGATAATTCAAAGACAAATAGGAGTCAAAAAAGTATTGGGACACTTTTGAAATGAGAAATTCGGCAAATATATAACGCATCAATGGAACTGAATTTATTACGATATTTTTAGATTATAATTTTAAACATAAAATGTTTAATAGATAAGATTAAAATAGAAAAAAATGGTGATAAACAAAGATATATCAGTTTATGTGCGAAATCCTGCAATAAGTCAGTGGAAAAATGGAAAATCATTTCGCTATATAGGACATATTTTGAAATTGGGTAAGTCTACTGTTTTAACATTATTCACAGCTTCAAGAAAACTAATAGTATTCAAAACAAGCAAAGATCAGGGCGTCCAAGGGCATTTAATGAACATAAAAAGAGGTGTATTGTGAAATAAGTTCCTTCTAATCCAAAAACTAGAGCAGTAAAATTGACTCTGCAATGTAAAAGTAAGTTTGGAAAATTTGTAAATCCTGAAATTGTCAGAAGTGATTTAAGAAAACATAAATATGAGGCAGAGTACCTCAAATCAAGCCCTACATCAGCAAAACACATCGACAAGATAGGCTAGCATTTGATAAATGTTTGTAAAGCAGCCAAAAGAATTTTGGGAAAATGTAATTTTTGTTGATGAAGGCAAATATAACATTTTTGGATCGGATGCCAAGCAAAACGTTTGGCGGAAACCAAATTCAGCTATGAATGTCAAAAATTTACGACATATTGTCAAATACGGAAGTGGCAATTAAATTTGTCTGTGGTTATAAGGCAAACACTGGAGTCGGGAACTTACATTTTATTAGCTGTACAATGAATAAACATGTCTATCGTTACATTCTCAAGCGAAATTTAAAGCAAAGTGCGAGCAAGCTGGGAATTTCAAGACATTTTAAATTGTACCAAGATAATGACCCGGATCATAAAGAACAGATCACTGATATTTGCAAGTAATGAGTCATTTACCGCTGTCTAGTGTTATTAAGACTCCTGCACACAGACTTTAATCTCACTGAGCATGTGTAGGATTATTTGAAGCAAAAACTATATGAACACCAAATTTCTAACAAGCATGATTTAAGAAAACATTTGGTTGAAGTGAGGACCAAAATTGATGGATCATTTTACAAAAAATTGGTCCAACCCATGCCAAATAGACTACGAGAGGTCATAAAAAGCAAAGGCGGCCCGTTAAGATATTAACTTTTGTAGCAGTTGCATTACTCTTAACCAATAGACTTCCAGACAATTCAAATTCTGTCACCTTGCCGGGACGTCGTCGGAGCCAGAGGGGGAGGATGTAGCAGTTGCATTACTCTTATCTTCTCTTTTCGATACTAGATGGCGATACCTGATTAGGCCATCCCATATGTCATCCCATAATACATTGCGATTGTAATTAGAATGAGATGTGATGCTGAACTGTGAAGCAGCACGCGTGAATGTCTTGCCTTTGTGTTAGTGTATGTTTAAGTGTGTGAATGTGATTATTAAAGAAATGTTTCCAACAACATTCGTCCTGTTGCTTCCTGCACAGATCATAATAATCTACATACCACCACACTTTTAAGTTTGCATTATTTTTCTTTATTTATTAGGAAGTGTCTCAATACTTGTTTGAGCACGTTTTTTCACTGGATTTCTTTTATTTTCAATTATAACCATTATTGCATAAATATGGTAATTTTGTTGGAATTATTATGATTTGTATATATCAAAATAATAATTATTTCTTTGTTTTGGTTTCATTTGTATATTTAATTAAAATATTATGATAAAGTTCTGTGAACTTAAGGGGTGCCCCAATTCTTTTTTGACAGATTGTATTTACTGTTTCTTCTCCATTTTAGTGTTCTATTACTAGCAATTAAAGTTTTTAAAAAACATTTTCGAAGCTAAAGATCGCCGGTAATCGAAAATTTACTGTAAAAAAAATTAAAAAGCATATTTATTAGAGTGCTAAAAAGTAGAAAATATTTTTTCGAAAAATATGAACGTCAAATAAAAATCTTTAAAGCATGAAAATTACACTATTAAAAACTAAACCACAATCAATATCACCAAACAGGAGTGATTTCTAAACATTTAAAAATTAAAATACATAATAAATGAGATTAGGATTCCATTTCGTCGAGAATATTTTTATTAGCCTAGCAGGCTTATAAAATTTAGTTTTGATGTCTATATTTTGTAAAAAATAATTTTCTAAAAACAAAAAAATGTTTTTAGTTTTGCATTATAGATGTAGTTTATTGAACATTTCTATCTACATTATCGACACAATAAAAGAAATAAGATTATTTGGCAATATTTAAACTTAATGTAGTTAAAAACGTTGTCTTTTATATGCATACATATTTTTTTAAAAAAAAGTTCAATCTGAGTATTTCTGTTTCCAACATTTTTTATGTGTCTTGAAGAAAAATTTAACCCTGGAATTTTGGTTATTTTAGATATGTTTTTATTACTATTAGCTATATTTGCATCCCATTTTAAAGAACCGTCAAGGGATTTGGAGATTGAATAAGTAACTTTGAACCAAAATCAGATTAATGGTTTCATTCTAACTTGAACCGGCTTCCCTTCTCCAACATTCGACATCCCTCCAGCGTGAGGACTTTTGACATAAACAAATTTAACATACGCCAGAAACGCTTTCATGGCATTTCTTCAATGAAAACGGGTTTCGAATATGGAACATTTGGTATTAAAACTTAAGCATCATAGTAGTAGGTCACCGAATCCCCAAACCTGAAATGATGTCATGCAAGAACAAACTGGCTTGAATATTTTGAAATGAAAGTACACGAACTAATAACTTGGACGCAGTGGCCTGAAGACAAGATTCTGGCTTCAAAAGTGGAGTGTACCAGGTTCGAGGACCAATTCCTTAGATGCACGTTAAATCCGGAAGGAATCGATGTCCTTCCTCAGAAATGATACGGAAGTTTGGAGAGGGTGATGTTCTCGTCATTTGACCATGGTTCAAAATTACTAAGTCTGTCCCAAAATAGCTTAGCGTTGCTTTGAAACAGGGCATTAATATAACTATACAGAACTAATAACGAAATAAGTAAAATTAACAAAACTCATCTCGGTTAGCTTTCAATGACAAACAAGTAGTGGTGAACGTCGGTTTTAGGACGTAGGTTCATTTTCAAGTACTACTAATGATCCAACTTACTGGCAGATCTTTGAGCTTGTTAAATTCGTTGTATTCGAGCATTATATTGCTGGTGAGGAGAACATGAAAAATTCAAGGAGAGGATACTCCATTAGCTTAATTTTTTTCACAAATCTCAAGGGAATGCCTCATCTGAAGGCTAAATATCTTCCAATGGCGTGGAATCTGAGAGAGAAGGGGGTGCTGCCATCTCAGGTATCGTCCTTCGTGACTGAACTACGATACAAAATTTCAAGGTTTGTCCCAAATTAGCTCTAGCGTTGCTTCGAAACGGAACGTAACTTTAACTTAACTAAACAAAGTGATACATTTTCTCTGTTCCGTTAAAGCGATCGATTACCACAAGAATTGTTAATAGAAAAGTGAAGAATAATCAAATTGTTAGTTTTAAAATAAATAAATGGAAGAGAAAATGAGTATTGACGTACATCGAAAGATATGCTTAGCTATAGTTATGCAAATATCGCAAAGAAACTATGCAGGACTTAGATATAAAAATTAAAATATCTTGGAAATGTACCATGAAAAGTGGAACATATACACAAAATATTCTTACCTCTAAGTATTTTAATAGTTAAAAGAAAAATAAAAAATTAATTTTCAGATTGTTTATAATCCATATATCTGAAAACCAAATCAACAATATTAAATGATGCATCCTCTTTTGAATAATTCGTATGTAATTTATATTAAATAATATGTTCTTTTTCAAATTTCATTTCATTTGTAAATGAAATTTTTCTGAAGAAATGCAATATTTCTGCAAAGATTTATTTACTTGACGTATTTTATGTGTCAAGTAAATAAAAGTGTGTTTCTGGAATTTTGTAAATAATATTTTATTCCTTTCTGTTGTGCCAAGACTCTAAAATTCTGTACAGTTGTACGTCTCGATGACAATACAATATTTTAATGTTTTCAGAATTATCATTTAACGATTTAAATTTTATTTAGTTCTCATTCAATAAAATTGCTCCATATGGAAGTTTGTTTTAGAAAATTGATAAATGCTATTATAAATAAAATAGCGAATTATGAAATGTATTTAAAGATTGCAAATTAATAAAAATAAAATGGCAATTTTTGAAAAGCATGTTTTTAGTAGTGTACTAAAATGTCGAAAGGAGGTTTTCGTTGAAAACAGTTTCATAAAGTAATTAGACAATGAATTTCAAATGAAATAATGTTATTAAATAATCATTTAATATTAAAATATATTACAAACATAAATGGAATTTCATTTTAGAGTATCTCTGTATCAGCGACTAATAAATTAGACAATGAATTTCAAATGAAAAGATGTTATTAAATAACCATTTAATACTAAAATATATTACAAACATAATTGGAATTTCATTTTAGAGTATCTCTGTATCAGCGACTCATAAATTTTTCATTCTTGATTTGATTCTCAGATTTTTGATTAAAAAATATTTTCCTACATTTTAATACATGAAAACTTGATTTTTATTTTTAACTCACTTTTAAGTTTATTCTATATGATAAAAAGACTTCAGAAATGCACAGAATTCTGTGCATTCTCCTCTCTATTCTCAGAATCGCAAAATAAAATTTTTTATAACGCCCATCAGTAAGTAATGGAAGTTTCCATTTCTGTTTCACTTAATTCACGCAGCAAATTACTTCAACACATCAAATATTTCAATATTACATCCTGTGAAAGCTCGTCTATTAGAGCTGCAACACTCCCTGAATTAATTTTTTAGGCTGTGTCTTCGAATTTTATATAATTTACTTACTTTTTCACTCTATGAGTTCACTGCTCTGTGCTTACTTTTTTACTAATCAACCGATAATCAACGAATCCTATAATCAACGAAAGAAAATAGATTGCATCATTAAAAACGTGAAAGGGAGACAAAAAATAAAAATAATCAAGTAAGATATACGCAAATTGGGATTAGCCTTCGTGCAGTCCATGAAAGCCTACTGCTCAAACAACTGATTAATTGATTTCAAAATTAAAAACAATCTCTTTTCTCTTTAAATTAATCAATATCAGAGCAGCAATTTGATCAGATTCGGCTGGAAGTGCGGGCAACAGATTTTTTTTTACTCCCATTCAAACTTTGTTCTTTCTCTCTCTCTTTTCCGTACTTTCTATTATTGACTGTTTCTGAATTTCGGTATTACTTTTTGTTGCCTCGACAAAAATAAATTATCTTTACTGAAAAAGGTTTTTTTTTATAGAGGTCACTCTCCGAAAAAGTAAATAAATATATATTTTTAATGCATTCAGATGAAAATTTATATGAAGAACAATCAATTGTTATTAACAACTACATGCACTCTCCCCCCCCCTCCCCCCATGAAAGTTGTAGATCTTTAAACCAGAAGGAGTGGTCTCCCTTAAACTTTCTCACGTACTCTCCAATTAAGGTCTTATTCCTCCTTCGCATCACGAAATATAGTCCTTATGTAAGACCGCTAATACCTTGCATGGCATTGGCAGAAAATAGTTACGAAATATCGTTTAACGCGAATCTAGCATTTTAACTAAATCTATCGTACGAATTTATATTTTGGACGCTTTTTTTCCGACCGATTGGACCAAATAAAATTTGATTCGGAACTATAGTTGTGGTCATAAGATCACATACCAAATTTCATTGATGTCATTGCGTTTACATGCGTAAGAAAGCACAGGCCGACAAACAGTCAACGTTTTAACAGATTTAGTTCTTTAAAAGACTTTCTTTTGTATACTTTATAAATGAGAAAGCGTAAAAAATGCAACAAGATAGACGAACTGAACTTTGTATTTGGTCTTCACATTAAGATTGTTGATATCTAATTTGAACAACATTTGGGCCATCGTCCTGGCCTTGGGTAGCGCGTCTTCCTAATGATCTGGGCGTTACGGGTTCGAGTCCCGTTCGGACATGATTGTTCTTTACCCTGTGTTCTATCTGTGAGGCGTGTAAAAGAGCCCTCCTGTAAAAAGGGGCTGTGCAAGAATATGTGTGAGTGTCATCTTCATATGAGCTAAAGTCAGACACCTGCCCTCGAGTGCTCAGGGGTCCTTACGCTCAGAAGCTACTGCGCTCCTCTTTCCTAGATCTTTTGGATTTGGTTTGAATTGGGGTTCAATCCAAAGGGGGTAAGTAAGCAACAACAACATAATTTGTCCATGCCCATGTTAAAGCGATGTCTTAAAAAATCAACAAATTATATAGATGAAATATTGCTTATGGTTTTATCACCAAAATTGTACATATGTGTTCAATAACTGACCAAATCCGTTAATATTTAAAACTCTTTGTCAATTTATCTACTTGTGCAGCAATAAAAAAATGCCACGTTAAGTCACGTTAAGAAAATTCGATACGTAGTTTTAACACCAAATTAAATTTTATTCCGGTTTACATGACCTCTTGTGGTAAAAGATGGTTGATTAGATAACAAGTCTTTAACAAAGAAAAATGGAAATTAATAATGAGAGATTAATTAGATGTATATAATATAAAAAGTCCTGAAATCATGCGGATAATGGTATTACTGGATATTTTAACCGGCCACTGTATATTTAATATTAATAATTCTTTTTCTACTAAACAACAATACAAGATTTAAAAGTGGTTTTACAGTATTCTGTACTATCATTTCATTTTAGAGAAGTTTATCATAGATAATTAAGAATTACATTTTTTTGCGATAGCATTCAAAAAATAATTACAGCAAGAAGTATCGATATATATATTATTTGTAACAAGAAGTCTGTGGAATTTCTGTATCTGAATGTACATACAGTGTCTACCTATTGTAGGAAAGATGGGTTACTTCTTTAGTATTAAAAAAAATCTTTGATTTCCATCAAGGAATATACGCTCTAAAAGATGGGTTCAAGTCCACTGCAATTCTTATAATATCTTTTAAATTTATTTCTGTTTTTTATTACCGTTTGATATATTTTTCATCACGTATGCTTTCAATGCATGAAGATAAACATTCGTATGAATTATCATAAGAAAATAATTGTATTAATGTTATAAATAACATATATGATTGTAGAATGTCCTCTACACAGATACCTATAGCATTCAGAAGACTTAAATACGTGATGTAAATATCAATTTTTTTATTTATTACAGTGGAGCTTTGCTAATTCAAAGATTTTTAAAAAACTTAAATCCATTGTTTATTCGGATTTTCTCCTGATCGTTTGATTTCCCTACTAATATAATACTAAAATATCGTCAAAATACTCTCATTTATTTTGGTTAATTCAAAGTTAAATTTAATTATTATAAAAAATTATTTTTATTCACGAATTGTTTTCATTTGCTAATTCGTCTATACTTTTTGCCCACAATAATAAGTAAATGATTTTTAATACCTTTTATTCACTCCAGGACATTAAACTATATTCAATCCAAAAGCAAAAAATCTCAATTTTTAAATATCTTTTGAATACATTAGTTGCAAAATTTACATTAATTGTTTAATTAAAATTTACATTTAATTTGTTATATAATATTATTGCAGAAATGAATGCGAAAATTGAAGTCAGTAGTTGCAAATGTAAAAATAGTTTTTTTTAATAATAAATATAAATGACTGGATTAACCAAAATAAATTTAAATAGTAGACGATATTTTATCATTAAATAGGAAAATCAAGGAAACAAGCAAATATTCATTGAATTTAAGTTTAAAACCTTCGAATTATTCAAGCTCCACTGTAATAAATAAAAAATAATTTTGACATTCATCAGTACGTATTCAAATTTTATAAAAGCTATACCTATCACTGCAGCGAGTATTTTAAAATTATATTTATCGTTTATAAATTTAATACAGTAATTTTCCTTTTATGATTTTATATCCAGAATGCTAATTAAAACGATTTATTTATTTAATTGGAAGTATTATTTTGAAAATCATTAAACTTTTCCGAAATCAAACTATTTTCACTTTGACTCTAAAAATTACCGACTGCTTTTGTATTATCCATGTATTATTTATTAAAAATATTTCACATCCGATATAGATATTTAAGGTCCTTATGAGTTAAAGTTTTTTTTTCTTTTGCTGCATTTTTTGAAAGCCAGTTTCCCTAAATTCGAGATTTAAATTAAATTTAGAATTTATTCTATTCATTTCAGCGTTAAACTAGACAAATTCTACAGTATTTTGGCAAATAACCAACCGCTTGAAATATTGTGAATAAGTTAATATAATTATGTTTTCATATTTAAGTCTCGATAAATCAGGCTGAAAATACATGCGAATAATTGAATTTAATGGAGTATTCTAGATGTAGTCAATTTCCATAAATTCAAACATAACGTGCTGTTTTTTGAATTATTTTATCATTATTGATTTTCATTTCATTAAAGTGATACGAATTGTAAAGTTATACTAGTCATTTCACTTTAAATATTGAATTATTATTTCAAGATATATTTATTTTGAATGATTTGAGCTTAAATCTGTAATAATTTTAATAATTTTCTTAACGTTTTATTATTTATTTTTAACAAGAAAATCGGCAATTTTTAGAATGTAAGAAAAATGATTTCTTAGAATGTTTTACTGAAACATTCCTTCTCTAACTGATGAAAGATTTTCAGTATAAAAGTAAATTTGTTTGTTTCATTTGCAATATAAATTTTTTAAGATCATTAATTTTTCGTATCTTATTAATGTTTTTTTTTAAAAAACATTTTTGCTTGATAACTACATTTTTGTCTATTATCACTGAAGATTGGGTAAAAATGTATTTATTATCCATTTTTTAAAAATAAATAAATACTCTATTAAAGGAGAAAGATTTCTATTCATTGCATAAATGCTTATATATTAGTTGTCTTATCATATTTTTGAAAAAAATTAATCAATTTCAAAACAACACAAATCAGAAAAAAAAAATACAATTAGAGCAGAATTTTATTTATCTCAGTTTTCTTCAAATTTGAAAAGTTTTGAAGTGCTATAATACTTCGAAATATTTAAGTATATAATATCAGACAATTATGCTCGATTTTTCCGAACGCTATTCATTAAAAAAATATCCAAAAGATGGCATCAGCATCGGATGAGGATTTTTGAGGTAGAGGAGTAAGCTGTTTGGGCTCTAAGAGGAAGAAAACACTAAGTATCAACTCTGACCTTCAGTTTAACGGCAACGGCTTTTTTACTGTCTCGTATACGATTTATAAAATCATCAAAAATGCGGCTTCGATATTTTGATAAGTATTCATCTAAATTGAAAGATTAACTCGTGTGAGGAAAAAAAATTTTTTTAATTATATTTGATTGTATATCTGTGAATATAGTCAATCACGGAACGAACCAAATAAATGAAACTTTGTTCATGGATACTGCATCAAAACTGTATATTTCTGTCAAAAATTAAGTGGAATCTTTTAATGGGAAATTTGTCTGTCTATTCATGGACATAACCTAATTTAAAATTTAATGCAGCAGGATATATAGAATTTGGCATATAATTTATCAACGAAAATATAGATTTGTTTAAAATTTCGCAACAAACCTGCCAAAGGTTACTTTCTCTTTCGGCCTATATATTAGCATGTATGTGAATATGATATCTCAAAATGCAACAAGTTAGAGAAATGAAATTCTCCATGGGATCTCAATATCAAATTTAAAGCTTTCATGATAATATGGAACTAGTTGGTCTAAGAAAAAACGTCCAAATGTATACAAACATTCTCTCCATTGAACTACGAAGCTTAACACTAAACTAAACGCTTCATATTGTACGCGTAACAATAAAGCAAAGGGTTTACTTAATTTTCCAGAGAGAAAGAGCTACAAATATATACTGAATTCACGTCGCTGAATTACGAAGCTTAACTCTAAATGCTTTATACTGTGTATGGATATAAGATAGCATAGGGTTTAGCACTCCCTTTAAGTTATCATTGCTGCTTCCGCAATATTCCAAAATTTTTAAACCAATCAAGAAGTCTTAGTCAATTTTATTATAATGAGTGTCAAATCAATATTAGAAGTAAAAAGCGACCGAATCGGTGGTATATAACGTCATATTTATTAACTATTCCATTTTGTAAATATGAGATCCATGAAATTAAATTGCTTCAGATATTGAATTAAACTGCTTTGAATATCCATAATTATTGTTTTAATTAATTTTTGTTCAAATGCATAAGATGTTTTTAAATACATTAATTTGACTTTCGGGTCAATTTTATTCTGACCTCTGTAACCTGTTGATAAAACCAAGACCACAGCGAAAATTCCATTTCTAATTTTGCCAAACATTCATCATGTATTGTACCTGGTATTTGTGAAATTTCATGTCGAGGATCAAACATTCTTTTACTGGTGTGGCGCAAAAAGCTGGACAGGTGGCGATAGCTCAGATGTCGTCTTTATCATTGAATGCTATTCAAAATGTCAAGTTCCGTCCCAAATGACCCTACTCCATCACAAACCTGTTTTTCCTTTTATTATAATGCAAGTGTCATTCCTCAGTAAAAAGTTGACATAGGCTTCCCTTTCACTTTCTTGCATACGAAGTATAAAAACAGAAAGTATTGTAAAAGTCAAAGTATTCAAATTCAAGATTTTGCTGAGTCTCTGAGTTTTAGATCTCCCTAAATCCTTTAAAAAACAAAAATTCTTTTCGGAATTTATATGTCGCTTTGTTTCTCTGAAAACATAACTCAAAACCTTTTTAAAACATGTGGAATAAATTTGGTCTAAGGGCTTTTCGCCAAATTTTTAAATCTCTATCAAATTTTGAACGAAATCTATTTAAAGGAACTCTGTTAGTCAGGCTGCTCGATTACAAATGAGCACGACGACTACAAAACATTAAGAGAGGAAAACCTGTCAAACATATGATTTAAAGAGGCATGCAGCATCAATCTTGGCCAGTAATTGATTAAAACAAGGGGAAGGGGAAGGGGGAGGGGTTCTCCCTTCGAATTTCTTATATATTTACAATTGATTAGTCTTTTTTTGCGTTGAGTTTTGGGACACAGTAAAGAAAAATGCTCAAATATTTTGAATTTTTTGCCTTTTGCTGATTTCTTCCAATATTTGCTACGAATATACACTGTGGGTGTCAAGACCACTAGCAGAATTTTATTTTTGTAGCTTATTGCGTTTTTGGTATTATTGCATTCACAATTCACGAAAATATGGGCTGACAGACACAAATCTACAAGTCTATTGGAAAAACCAAACATCACATTTCCTTGCTGTAGATCGTTGCATTTTTGAGTTATGGAGTTCAGAATGTTCACTAGAATATGTATATAGATTTCTCCCATACAGATTTCCTTAAGATTCTAATAAAAAATCTACAGGTTTGGTATAATGACCAGCAATAAATTTGGTTTATTTGACTAATTTAATTTAGTTTAGTTTAGCCAGACTTGTTTGAAGTTAAAGGAGGGCTATTTAGGGACGAACTTCGTAATTTTTTAATAATGAGGGCGAGACCTGAGCCAATACTCCTTTTCCCAAGTCTTCGTACTACACTAGCAGAAAGCAATTGAATCGTCAACCGATTTTACATATACATGATGGAAATTTCGTGGAATCGAGTGAACCCTTGGTCAATAAGTCGACTCTCATACAGCCACAAAAGCTTTTCATTAATTGTTGCGTTTCTGTGCCATCTTTTTGACAGACAATTGAAAGGTTTATTGTAAAAAAAGAAATAGCTTCAAATTTTCGGATATCTGTAAAAAAATTTTGAAATTTGAAATTTCTAAGTTGTGCGAATTTTTTTTTTTTTTTTTTTTTGCAAATTAAAAGTATTTTCATTCAAAAAATATACCTTCCAGGTTTGTTCCATTACATTTATATTTTGCATTTTTAAATGGTAAGGTATGGGTATATACTTATGAAAATTATTTAACATTAAAATAGTATAAACGAAAATAACTCCAAGAGTTACCTCTGCCTATAAGTAAAATAATGAGGCAGGAAGAACCATTTCTTGAGTGGTACGAAAACTAACGATTGGATGTAATGATTGGATGGATTGGATAACCAATCAAAAGAAAGAGTTTATTTTTCACTGCAGGATTGCCGATACATACAACTCAAAATTCCCTAGAATGGAGTCTTCTTTTAGCAGGAAAAATTGTGGACAGTGGGGAAACCGTGAAAAACTTATGTGCTGCTCCGATTCTGATTTTCAGAGACTCGCTTATGTGAGCTTTGTACTTCGCGGCATAGTGAAGAAACTCGAATGAAACCTATAATTAAGAAACCACAGTGTACATTTTGGGCGATTTTTTATATTTCACAGATTGAAAGTAAAATTTGACATGGATTTAATTTTATTACAAATATGATATACC
Organism: Argiope aurantia; assembly: GCA_026543865.1. Taxonomy (NCBI): domain Eukaryota; kingdom Metazoa; phylum Arthropoda; class Arachnida; order Araneae; family Araneidae; genus Argiope; species Argiope aurantia. The sequence goes on along the minus strand of JAPMOR010100600.1, from coordinate 37,815 downwards.
AAATTTCATTAATCTGAGTCTGAATTATCGCGTTTACATGCATACGAGTGTATGGATCGACAAATGGCCAATCCCTTAAAGGATTTAGTTTCAATTTTTACACATTATATTCTAATAGTGTGGATAAAATTTTATTCTACTAACCCATTACGTTTCGCAGTTATGTTCGCTGGTATTTGGCCGGCAAGAGAAACTTCTGTAATGGATTTTTTTTCTTTCAAAATTTGATAAGACATGTATTAATTTTGTGCAAAATTCATATAATCAATTTCATACGCAAAGCTCTAAACACTTTCGAGTTATCGTGTTCACAGTAGTCGACATAATTCTAAAAAAGTTCTTATTGGATTCGTGGTGTAAAACACGAATAATCCTCAAAATCTGGAAGTTAAGTTTTTTAATCGTTACAATATCGTCTTTTTGAGAACTTTGTACGCGAGGTTTTTCTAATTATGTGTATTAATTGTCTACCTGTGTGTCTTTCCATGTGAATGATTATAATATTTTGAAATGATTCAGAATTTTAGTTTTATTCTATTAATTTGAGAATTTACGTGTTTCTTGAATTTTTTTGCAACTCCATCATTAATTCTGCTTTAATTTTTAATCGATTTGGATTTCACAAAGCTTTTCTTATCGTAAAAACATTTAGTTGAGTATTAAATATATTTAAGTGCAAAGAACTTTAAACCATTACTCAAACATAAATCTCTTTAATATTATTTAAGTAATGAATTTAATGATTTATTTAAATGGTAGATTGCAAATGATTTGATAAAATAATTCAAGTTTGCTTGTATTACCATTTCTACCCGCTGTATCTCACATTTCGAAACGACAGATTTTTCACTCTTGGATGCTTTCGCTGAAAGAGCAATTTTGCTCACCTAGAAATTGGTACTTTTGAAGAATTCTGTGATATATAAGAGCAATATTTATCTACAAAGTGCCAAATATTAATTAATGATAAATGGTGAGTTATAAAAATAAGTATGTTGACACAAAGTTAAAATATTGTCTAGTAAGAAGATTTATAGCGAAAGCAAAATGAGAATCCAAACTTAACTTTTTACTCGTATAAAAGAAATAATCTATTTTTTCTATTTTTAGCCGAATTTATAAAAAAATATAACGGCATCAAGATTAGAGCATATATTTAATGTTGTATATAGTTTCTCTTTATAGAAAACAGTTTTAAATCTTAATTAAAAAACCTGTTTATGGTTGTCATTGGGAGTTGGTTATGAGAATCAAAAAAGGTGTGTTCTCTCTATGCTGTTGCTTATATCTAAACAGCACGCTATCATAGAGCGAAAATAATTAAATAGCTATATTATTAAGCATTGTAAGTATCGGATTGGTGGATTAGGTACAAATTTCGACAAAAATCAGTAATTGTGATATCAATAAAATACATTTCAAATTCCTTACTTGTGTTTGGATTTATATTCATTTGCATATGAAAGCTACAAGATCAATAAGCAATTCTATAAATGGATTTAATTCAAAATTTGGCATATCGTTAATGTAAGAATTGTATGCTACAAATAATTCTACTTGTTTTATTATTATTTTTTTTAATTATCGAATTCAGATATATACATTTAGACATTCCGAGGCAGTATCATTGACAGTATTGGTCCAAAATGGGAAAGATTTGCGATTCTTGTAAAAAATTATTTTTTAAAAATTCAACTAGTTAACTGAAATTTAATTAACATGATCACATGCATATGGACGGATGATCATACATACTAACTTTTAAAGATGCCTTTTTCCCCAGATATTCTTCTTTGTTTCGTCTGGAATCTGATACAAATCTATAATTTTAGTATAAAATCATATGCAAAAATCATTTAGTATAAAATCATATGCAAAAATCATTTAGTATAAAATCATATGCAAAAATCATTTAGTATAAAATCATATGCAATCATATCAATTCTTAACATAATCATTGACATTGTTCTAAAAATTTTTTTCGCACCCAGTGACATCTAAAAACTCGAAGTTTATGAATATTTTAAGGATTTTTTTTAAACTTTTAGATTACTTTTTATAGTTCATATATGAAATTTTTTTAAAAAATTTGCCAGATGTCGATCAATTTGTATTGAAAGCAAAGCATCAAAAAATGAGTATTTGTAAGCCAAGCAAAATTTAGATAATAGTACATATCAAAACATTTCGATACATATCAAACATTTCAAAATCTTGATAATTTTCGTATTGGCCCATGGAATTTGGTCTGAAATCAGTTACTAGAAAGGACTAATGTTAATTCTGCCTTGGCTGGAGACTCATTTAGCAAATTAGGAAATGCGTGTAATCAAGAAATGATCAAACACTATCTGATCAATTTATAGCGATATTAGTCAATACTCTAAATGACCAGCATTTCACAAACTTGCCGTTTTAGGACTTTGGTAGTAGCATACACTATTAAAAACTGCAACCAATTTTCATATTGAATTTGTTTGAACTTCGGTATTCTATGGGATTTAAAAATCTGAAAATGTCAAAATGAATGGATTTTAGATTTTTCATATGTACAAGTTAAACTATCAATGTTTCATTAGCAGTGAACTATATGATTGAATTGCACGAGAGTTTAGTGTAAAATTCACTCTTTATTTCGCGGCAATCAAAATAACGCTCGTGCAAAAAAAAAAGAAAAAAAAGGAAATTATAATTTCAATCTTAAAAAACGAGTCCTTCATAGAAGTTATTACATAAAAAATGGAATTCAGATAATTTTTTAAGAAACTTAATTAAAATATTTTTAAATCAAAATGCATTATCATATTAAATAAGAGAAAACTATCGAAACTGCTTACACAAGATACTCGAATACATTTCAGAAGTGCTTCCAATTTGAGAATAATTAGTAATTTGTCACATGTATAGGCAAACGAATACAAATTTTTTACAAGTTGATTATCTCTAATTTGGAGGAATCTTGTTTCAGAACGAAGAATAGGAATTTTACATAAGAGACGTTGAAGTTTATAAAAGATATCAGGTACTAGCTGTATTCCAAAATTGTTATGCTTCCTAAATTCGCGTATTCCAAGTGAACAATATATTTTTGCTACGAGCAAGACCGTTAATGCATTTAATAATCATAAGAACTGAAAAGGAATAGGAAAGGATATTACCTATCCAAATGAAGAGCGCCGAAAATCACAAGTAAAGAATTCCTCATACTGCGGGGAATAAATGTTGATCGTACTGTTTCACCACATCGCCACAGGTGAGTGAATGGAAATCAGAAACCCAACAACCATTCAAATCACCGGTGTGAAAGCGACAAAAAGTAAGCAGCCGCTGAATCGATACCTGAACGATCACGAACCGTTTGCTTCTTATTTTAACTCCTATAATGAAAGCTCACGCGTGCAACTCATTTTACTTGAAGACATTCAACTAACCTTTTTTTATTTAAAAATGTAATAAGATCGGTTAGTGAATTTTGTTTGCATGTCACAAAATTTTTCGTATCTTCATAACACACACACGCTTCAAAATCACTCGGTAATTCTTAAAAAGTAATTTTTATTGAAAATTTGTAGAATTTATTAAGCATTAAAACACAGTTGATTGTCAACCTTAAATAAACTTTTAAAACATTAATATCTTAAAAATTCTAGATTTCTAAAATATAAAAATTACAGCGATTCTATTTCAATGCAAGTTTTGGAGCATCGGATTTTGCAACAAATTCTACTTCCGAGACAGTGTTCATTTACTGCACATGTATCTTGAGATAAAAACCAAAATATGCACCAGCCGGGTGGTGGGCACTCTGGAGAGCCAACAGTACTTGATACAGAAACTGAAACATTAATCTTCTGTTTCGTAGGCGTGGCTTCTGGTGCTAGTTGAGTCTTATCTTCAGACATTTCCAACGAAGCAGCACCTTCTGATACATTTCCTTCGAATTTTTCTGCCAAATGTGTTAATCCTGTTTTATTTCTTCCCCCCAGTTCATTCACAGTGAATAGTACAGAAGATCCCTTTTTAATTTCCTCTAACTCTACTTCATCAATCATTATTGAAGCTTCATCCCCAGATAGCAAAGATGTGCTGAAATCAGTTCGGGTTTCATTTGATTTTCCAGAGCTGTTGGTAAGGATTATTGCTGTTTCTAAATTTGTTTGGTTTGAAGAATCTAACTCCTGTCCAGCATTAAATGCAGGAAGGAAGCTATGGAATTCATTTTCTTCTATTATATGATCAGTTAAAGGATCTGAGAAATTAAATACCTCCATAGCTTTAGCTGCATTTCTAGCAACCTCTGAATTGATTAAAAAGTCGAAACCAGAGAGAATTCCTCCAGCAATTTTTGCCGAATCATTTGTTAGTTCCAAATTTTCAGATGTGAAATTCTTTAATTCATCGGTAATATTTTTTGTTTCGTTTAGAAACATCTTCTCTAACTTTGTGTCATTTGACAAAGGCTGCAATTCAGGAAAATTATCACTACTATTGGTGCCGTTTACAATCTCAAAAATTGCAAACGTTTCATTCTGATCACCATTACTAACCTCAAAAGTTGCAACGGTTTC
>JAPMOR010100600.1:16570-33237 GCA_026543865.1 Argiope aurantia | reverse complement strand
GGTTTTATTCTGATCACCGTTATTAACATCAGAAACTGCAAAGGTTTCACTCTGGCTGAGGGTATTATTCAGAACTTTCTCTTCAGTTCTCACAACATCCATGTTGTTTTCTTGTTCCAAATCGTGTGATAAAGAAATATTTGTGATGGCAGTTTCATTTTTGAAAGCCAAATCTTCAGTTTTGTTATCATTCAAACTTCTATTATTTTGAAGAGCTTCGAAAAAATTTGTGGAATCAAGACGATTTTTACCTAAAATAAATGAAAGCTGTTTAAAAAAATTGAAATTTATATCAAATCTGAAAGACTGCCATTTCTTTAGATGGACTACTGTAAAAATGTTCAAAACTTTAGACAATGGATCATTTAAACTAAGAGATAGTAGGTTCTTACTAAGAAGGGGTTTTTCAAATAACTATAATTTTTAATTTTGATAAGAATTTAATAAAGCAATATTTTAATGTTCTCTTTCTAACTTCAAAGGATAGTATCGCACCAAAAGTCATTTCTAAATACCTTGAATATCCAAAATATGGTTTAAATGTTATTTCAGTGCTATCTTTTCTTTAAAAAAATAAGTTTGAATTTTGAAATTTTTTTTTGTCTAGACGTTTTTGTAATATAATCCTCCGAAACAAGATAATGGATATTTTAATAGCTTTTGCGCTACGAAACGAAAGTAAATATTCGATTTTTCTGTTTATTACTAATATTTTAAAAATCCAATATGCTGAAATATGTTAAAGTTTTTAGGATGACTCGAAAAATGTGATGTCGAAATCGTTGCGTGCAGAGTTTAACGACTTGCGATATCATGCCAGACGTTATTGAATTCAATACTTATCATGCAACGATGTTTGAAATTAGATATATTATAATCTAAAAAACTTATTCGAAAAACTTTAAAAATAACGAATACTTTATCTTGCGGAATTGCATCATTTTTATAATAGGCTTAATTTCGAAGTTATTTAACAAAATATATCGACTTATAATACCAGTAACCTCATAATTAAAAAGAAAATAGGAATATTTTTTTTTTATTAAACTAACGCAGAAAATAGACACGTTAGTCGACTAAATCCAAAATATCCAAATTGCTTTATAGCCGTGTAAGAAATATCCTTTTCATCACTTGATTCCCGAGAAATCTATGTATAAAACAGTTTCCTAGAACGCCATGGTTTGTTCGGAAAGTACTATCCCAGAGAAAGTATCACTAAAAGAAGATTTATTTAAAGCGACTCTGACATTCTTCCTTTAACAAGGATATTCTTTCTCCCCAACAGAATCATTTTCCTCTTAAATCTGGACCGTAGCGGTTACCAGTACTCCCAGTGAGCTTCAACAGGACGAACTGCGAGATATTTAGGTCACTTTCAGCTTTAAGGATTGCAAGTTTTTTTAAAAATTCGATTTATTTTCTATTGATGACCAAGTAAGGGAAGAAACTATAAATTTAGTTACACGAACATTCCGTTTTAAAGCAAAACGGGAAAACATGTAATCAAGTTATTGTATTTACGCCCCTGGATTTTTAGAGCTTTAGCTTAGTTTTTATTAACATCCCGTTTTAAAGCAACACTAGGAATATTTTGGGACGGACCTCGTAATTTTGAGCCAGGGTCAGATGACGAAGATGAAATCTGAGCTGGCACCCCTCTCCAAACTTCCACACCACTTCAGTGGAAGGAAGTTTGACCCTGACCGGTTTAACGTACACCAGATCTGAATAAACGATGATTCTTCGGTGGAATCGGGTCTCAAACCAGAAGCCTTCCGGTTCCGAAGACGAGACATTACCACCAGGCCACCGCGGCCATCCTTTTTTGGAGCAACAAGATCTTTTTGAACGAACTTCGAAATCTATAACAATGGTCAGATGACGAGGCGGTACTATATCTAAACTTCAGAGTCACACCAGCTGGAGTATATTTGTCCCTAACGAATTATTAACGTGCATGAGATCAGCATGTACGGCGCTTTTTAGGTGGACTCTGTTTTCGAAGCCGAGATCTTACCACTAGGCCATACTACACCAAGGAATGGAGCTCAATTTTGAAACTTAAACCGATAACGAGGAAAAAAAAAAATCCAGATAGGTATCCTTCCAAACTTCCGTGCACCCCAACAGAAAAACGTTTGACCGCATAAGAAAAATATTTCCAGCACTACCTAAATTTACCAAGAACCTTTGGTAGAATAGTTTCGAACATGAAATCCGTGAAATCAACACCTTACCATAAGGTCACCTATCTCATGAAAAACTGCAAGAAATTGTAGATGTAGGAAGAATCGCAAACCAACTACTTTTTAAAAATTAGGTAAAGTTAGCATTACTGGTTATTTAAAATTTATCATAAGAATATACGATTGTTGTTATGGATTTAATGAGATGTCAAAATGCGAGCCCCCCAGAACTTTGTTTTCCTCCAGTTTGCAATGGTGGCTCATTGCATTGTAAACCATGAGGCGATTATTAATAATTGCAATATTTCCTATAACACTACGCTAATCAATGATGCATTTCTACACGATTTAAACTTTTCTTTTTAAGAGGACAATGGACTTTGAAATAAGCAAAAATGGAGAGAAGCATGAAAATTTATTTTTATTATTTCCTTACCAAAATATTTGTTTATATTCAACTCAAATAGGATCATAAGGTGTATGGTTCAATGCCCTATAGAAAAAAAGCACACTTGAATTACTTTCCTCAAAAAGTAATTGTAATTGGATTCAAATATCTTTGAATGCTCCAGGTATCTTAATTGTTGACGAAATTAAATAGAATTGATAATAAAGATTGATTAAATATTAAAAGAAAATAGGATATGCATTTTATATCTCGAGTTTTTTTAGATAGTTAAGTCAATTTTAGTACCGAAAAACTAAATTTTTATAAAAATTCAGTAAATGTGCCTAAAAATATTTCTAAAAAATTAGCATTTAATTGGAATTGCAAAATCATACGCCGTTTTATTCCAAATTTATACTGGGTAATAAGGGGAAAATAAAGAAAATTAAAACTTGAATCGTCTGGATTATTTTGAAATTTTAAATTGTATATCTCGTAATTTTTTAAAAAATATTTCGTTTGAAAAAGCTTTTAAAAAGAAATGACATTTATATTTTAATACATATGCATAAAAATCTCAGAACTGAATTGAATAATTCGAAAAATGCCTAATAGAATCCACCACACCCTTGAGTTTTGAATAATTTTGTAATTAGTTAAAAAATTTAATTATTGTATCCCTATTAGTAAGTTTTAGCAAAATAATTTATAATTAGGGGATTTATAATTTGACTTATTAAAAATTTCACCTGAAAATATATTTTCAGTTACACTTTCTTCAATCAAGCCTTGTTGAAGATTAATGAAAATTCGCTTGATCTATAAAAAATCGTTGTGTTTGATTAAATAAATTCAGATATATGGAAATTTTGCATTTACAACAAAAATTTGATATTGCAATATTTAAAATATTTCACGAGCTCAGAATTTTTCAAATTCCGAGCTCGTGAAATAGGAAAAACGTAAAACCCCATTTTATAAGATCTTTCTAAATGCACTTATCTGCCGCAACATTCTCCCTTTCAAACTTTGTGGAAAGCAAAAAATGCTCATAGTTTTTGTACATATGCTGAAAGAATTTGGGAGCAATATATAATACAACCTCAAAAAAAAAACATTTTTTCTTAAAATTTAAAGTTCTAAAATTTTAGTTCAATGTTAGAGATGGCCGACAGTTGTAAATTAGTAAATTCTGATTAAATTTAGGCACTGAAGAGTTGAGGGCACTCCTGCTCTTTGGTTATTCATGAGCCATCTTTTGCTATTTTTTTCGTGAAAAGTTTATCTGTACTTGTTATCAAAGTACTTGCTATTAAAATTAAAGCAATTGCTATTTTGTACATTGCTATCTTAAATTATCTAGCCGAGAAACAGTCAACTTTTTTCATAATCATTTTGAAACTATAAACTGAAAATTATGCAGGAATTTTGAAATTACTTTATGAAGAAAGGTTTCTTTCTATTGCGTAAATCTTTTTAACTTTTGAACATAATATTTCAAAAAATAAGATACGATTGCGATAGAGGAAAAACAAACAGTATCCTTTCATCAGTTTTATTGCAATCAGTATCCTTTCACAGATTACTATTATTAACATACTACTATTTTTAACTACAAAAGTATTATTAACTTATTATATATTTTATAATATATTATATATATTATTAACTATATATTATATTTTGGGAATTTTAATTACCATTTAAAGTACAGTTAATTTTAACGTATCTTATAATTTAGAAGAAAAAAATTTAGTATTTTAGCCGCATTTTTATTCGATACTTTTGTAAATTAAAATATTTTATAGATTTAAAAAAGGTTATTATAAACTCCTATTTATGCAAAAGAATGTTACTTTAAAATCTAGCGTTTTGACAACTGGCAATGATAGATCAAGTAAAATTTTATTAATTTTAATTTTGAAACCGAACACGCTCTAAAAACATAACAGTAAAAATATGTAAATGAAGGGGCTTTCAAGACCATGAGTTCCTTGCATATTGCCAATCGCACCTTAAAGCAACTTCAATTTTAAAACTGAAACTCGAGTTACATTTACACTACAAATGTTTAAAAGGAAAGATTTGCAATAAATACAACATTTTCTCGTAAATCTCAAAAATCTTAAGATTTTCCTCGAAATATAGACATTTGACAGTGACGTGAAAGATTGGTTTTTTTTATGTGTTATGATAAATATACAGTTTTCTTAAATAGTATTTGAAATCAGAGGAATATGCCAAAACCCGAATTTTCTTCTTTCAACCTTTGAGCATTGTAAATATTTTACGTTCGTAAACATTTCATAATTTAAGTATGCAAGCTGTTGCATAGTAAGCGTTTTTTTTATTTGCTTAACTAATATAATATATACCAAACTTTTAAAAGCGTCTTGGACTGCCTACATTGCATTTTTATGGTGAAATTGAAGATTACCTACGTTGCATATTTTTGGCTGAAACCGAGAATTACGTACAATTGAATAACACGAAATTAAATGCATACACGATATTTACAATAATTTTGATACAGATATTTACAAAAATGTCTATTTAGATGTTAAATATATTACGGAAGTAACAAGCATAAAAATAACAAAGGATTAAACATTTTTGAATGTTCATTTAATTTCAGTTAAACTAGTTTCTAGGAAATTATATAAAAAGTGAATCGGCTAAAGTTGTTTTTTAAATTAATGAGGAACACACTTACCTCGTCTTCCACATGTTCCCACTGAAGTTATAATGTCAAGAAGTTACGAGATGATCAAACGAATACATAAGAATTAATATTAATACTGACAGAAGCAATATCTCAGAATTCGAGAGAAATAGAAGTAGTATAAAATACAATAACTTAGGAAATATTGCTTTTTTAGCTTATCAACGATTCAACTTAGTATCAACGATTTAATATCCAAAAAGTAAAAGGCCACTCCTTAACTTTCTGCTAAAGTCGTAAGAATGATAGTAAATCCCCATTAATACCGAAGATGTACAGATTGGTAAGGTCGAATTAGTCTAGCTAAAGCTTGGCAACCCTTTCTTTTATAAGAAATATTAAACACGTCCGCAAAATGCTTAGAATGGTTATTTTGTGGATAACAGTCCTCTTTACCGCATTTATCATTCAGAATTAACGGGTTTCTTCGTCTTTAAGCGAACTCCCAAGGAGTAGATAGGGTTATATAATACATTTAAATCGCAATAATTTCGCCCCTTTTAAGGCCAGCAATAATTAGATATTAAATATTAAGAAAATTTGGAAGGTAGAAATCATTTCTTACTTATGAACTCCGAGACCGATTTGAATTCTTCATCAGAAACATTGGGTATCTCCGAAGACTCGGCACTTTCAGGTTTCGATTCATCGCTCATATCCTTTTCCTTAGTTGCTAAATCGACAGGTAGACTGCTTGAATTTATACTTGAAATTTCTGAAACTGTTGTGTCTTCCTCTTCAAAACTCGGAAGGTCCAAGTCATTACTTTGTTTAACATCAGGTAGACTATGACCTAAAATTTCTACTTTATGCAGAGGGGATTCATCGATTACTTCATTTCCGAGAATGCTTGAATCCACATGTTTAGATTTGTCTTGTTTAAAAGTAAGTGGTACAACGCGAGCGTTGCTTCCTCCAGCGTATAAAAACACAATAATTAAAAAGCAAAAATTCATTTTTTGCATTGATATTTATTATTCAGTTATTATAAAAGACACGCATTTCACCAAATGCAAAAAATGAAATAAGAAATCCCACCAACCAGATAATGCGCCAGCAGTTTTGTTTGCCTTTTGACTTCAGTTCTGTAAGAAACACTAAATATTTGGTCATGCAAAACAGCATTTCGATTTCATTGAATTAACGTTTCTTGGCTGCTGTAGTTAGTGGAGAGAACCATCAAGATCTGGGAGAAGAATTCAATTTTCAGATGCGATTCTGCATTCTTAGATGATTTCTTTTAAATTAAATTTGCCACGTAAGGTCATTAATAATCATAAAAGTTATTTAGGCAGAATTAAACTGTAGATTATAAATGATCTAATATTACATTTCAGTGGATATGTATTGTATTTAAAGATCTACGATCGATCGTCAGGAAAAGAGCGTAGGACATTGCAGGAAAAACAAAAGTGGAATATGTGACCAACTATTTATTTTTACTTAAAGTGATAATAATTAATCAAAAGATTGGCAATAATTAGTAAAGGACTGAGAATGAGTAAAAAATAACAGTTTATAATTATGAGTTTTGGATACAATTGACTTTAATTTTCAAATTTTAGCTTAAATATAACTAAAATTAAGCGGGTAAAATGTCAAGAAACTAAATAGTTATCAATAAATTCAAACTTGAGTGCATTTAAAGTTCAGAGCAACAATATAAAAGACAAATTTTTAGCTTATTTCATTCTTGAAAAGTTTAGTTTTATTATATTTACACGCTGTTCCGAAGTAGCACGAGAGCTGTTTAGGAACGGACTTCGTAATTTTTAACCATGATCACATGATGAGCACGACATCAGCTTCCGCTCCACACCAACAGGGAGATTTTGATCACAACGGATATGGCATGTTCCATGCCAGTTTATACAGAGGTTCTACAGTAGAATTCAGCTTTATAGTTGAAATTAGCTCTAATTCTCCGTGATCTACTTAAATGGAAAGGGTGAAGAATTCGGAAATTCTAGAAAAGTAGAACTTGATAGTTTGTGTTAATTAAATCAGATTTATTCTACAACATAAGCATGGTAAAAACAACTTAATAAGCCCAAAATTAATATGTGAAAATAATTAATTTAATATTTAAAATTAAGTTTTAAGTAAGTACAATAGTTTAGGCATTTATGGTTATATACCAAGTATAAAAAGATAGTAAATAATAAGTTATTCATGCATGAAAATACTGTAAATGATAAATTATTTTACTGCTAAATTTTGAGAAATCTCCTCTTTTAGCCATCCCCGAATCCAAAAATGGCAAAAAAAAAAAAAAAAAAAATGGAATTATGGTTACCTGCCAACAATTAACCCAAAAAGCGCATCGAATTAAATGTACAAAATTTGGTATATTATTTTATTATAAAAAATGCACATCTTTATAAATTTTGAACTAAACCTACTGACGAGTTGATTGTCTCTCGGTCTGTCTATGAACATGTGATTAGAGCTAATTTTATTAAGGTTATCAAATCTAAGGTTAACAAATCATAGCAAACTGAAACAATTAAACCCAGCGAAAATGGTCTTCTCGAAGCTCTATCGCATACTTTCTAATTAATGTACTAGTGTATTATTCACCCCATGCCATTAACGAACTATAGCTATAAAAGAGCGTATTAAAGTGCAATCTTTCGCGCCCTTTTCGGCGATTAATTCGCTTTGATGCGGTTAATATACGGATATCAGAAAAGCGAATATAAATTTTGGGCTCCTTTTTACCAACTGATTGAAACTAAAATTTTGCATAGATCTACAATTGTAGTCACACAATCGCATACCAAATTTGTTACGATTTTGAATTATAGCCTTTACATGCTAGCAAAAGAACAGACTGACGAATGGTCAACTCTTGATAGATTTGGTTCCAAATTTGATACATATTTACTTTAAATGTTAAATACTATATACCATATTTTATTCATGTAGCTTTTTCTGTTTTTTAGCTATCGTATTAACTTGTATACAGATAGGCGGACAGATATACTTCCTCTGAAAGGATTTTCTTAAAAATTTGATAGATAATCCAAAACTTTGGTTTAAAGATCATATACCAATTATCGTCTGTCTGACTCAAAATGTTTTTAAGTTATCGCGTTCGTAGTTAAGCAGACATATTTCAAAATTGTGTTCTTTGGCTCAGGGAGTATGTAAATGGAGATTCATCAAAATTTTGATTTCAATTTTTTGACAGTTGAAATAATTTGTATACTTCGTATGCGAGAAAATAAAAATCACTCGAGTTCTGAACATTTTTTTTTTGCAAGATTAAAAAAGGCAAATACCCCTTTTAATGCCCTGATAATTTATCTTTGCCTGAAGAGTGTGTTTATGACCGGATTATTTATGATCTTGTATGTTGTAGAAAATAATAGCACTTTGCATCTTAGTTACAAAATTGTAGCATTTTAATTTCTACCATTGAAATACCCCTTTTAATGCCCTGCTACCATCGTCAGCTATTTCGTACAGGAGACTTTTCATACTCTTAGAATTTGAGAACACGGGTAATTTGTTCTTCTATATCATCAAAAATAACGTTTAATGGTATGAAAAGTGTAGTTTCTCATATCATAACTGTCCTTTGAATAGAGGACTCTTCCTCGAACATTTTAAGTAGTCTTGTTATTAAAGGAAGCCTCAAGGAAGCGCCTCGAGTTGATTGGCGGGCCTTATTCTAGGTCTCTGAAATGATATAAAATATTGATTTCATAGAACTGTAGAAACGTTTGGTGATTTAAATTATAAACTAAGCTACCAACTAATTTCTGGTTCCATTGAAAAAAGCTTCATTTCCCAATTTTTTTCTGTGTACATGAAATATCTTTAATCTTTATCTCCATTCATTTTTCTATTGATTTTCAAAGTTGCTCTTGGCTTTTCAATTACCCTGACTTTGATTTGACACCAATTTGCCTAGGGAAGTACCAAAATGGCTTCGACCGGATAAATCACATTTCATTTTTTAATCTGAGACAAGGACAGAGTAGTAAAAACTATTAATGAAAAGTTTCATTTGAATAATTCGTCTTTATTACAAATATATGTACATTTCTAACACTGATAAAAATAAATTACTTCTGTAATTATTTCAAATTGATTTCGAAAAATCAATAATTTAATGAATTATGACAAGAGAAAGAAGGTAGTCATTTCCATAGAAACCTGTTTGCTATACTTCGGAATAATAGAAGTATCATGTATTTCAATCCTGATTCCACGCGAAGGGCTAAATGTTTTTAACTATTGTCTGAAATAATAAATTCAAATCTTAATTGTGTTTTTATGATACTTTCAAAAAATACAAGAGTAAATACATGTAAGCAAAGATTTTTTTTATAATTCCATATATACATGATGATCGAAAATTTCTTTTATTACAGGATAAGAACAACAACAACAACATTTTTTTCAGAACATTATTAGGTAATGAAGTAATAAATAAAAAGGATGTTTTCTGTAACATTTTTTTTAAAAGGAAATAATTAGATTTTCGACAGACTATCTTTCGAATACATGTCCCCCCCCTTTCATTTTTTTCATCCCTTTTATATTGCTTATCAATTCAGCGAAAATTATCCTAGTTTATTTTACGAATATAGGAAGAAAAGTGATTGATATTTTGGGACATTTGTTCAATTTAGGGCAAATTTATTCAATTGGACTTGTTTCATGCTTGTATCGATTGAATTTTGCATTAATTTTTTAATATTTAGGGAGTTTTGAAATTTAATAATTATACTTTCCCGATGAAAATAAAAACTTTTTCGCCAATTAATCGCTCGACTCTATTAAATTTTGATTCATCTTGAAAAGCAACACCTGGTTACCGAGAAAGATTGATAGGCAGATTCCATAATAAAATAATATTAGGTGCTTGCATGTATTTTAATCATTGTTTCATTTAAAAAATGCTTCTTTTAAGAAAAATTGGTACAATATATATCAATCAAAATATTTTCCATAATTTTCTACAACTTTTTGCCATTTTCGTCCAATAAGTTTTGCAACTGATTGTATTCGAATTTTTTTGGTTTTCCAGGCCGTTCTTTGTCATTGACATCGAAATCACCACTCTTAAATCGTTGAAACCATTACCGACAATTGGGATATGACGGAGCAGCATCACCAGAAGTGTCTGAAGGACTTCGGCAACAGATTTCTTCAAATTAAACAAAAAAGCAATGAATGTCGAAAATGCAATTTGGAGTGTTCCATGATTGAGGTCTTTATACACTGAATAACTCAATAATACTAAATAAAAAACTTTCAAAATGATTACATTAAAGTAATAGTAAATTGGTAAAACCCAAAACCATTGTCGCTTATATAGATGCTTTGCATGTTTTGATTAAAATGCATGCAAGGACCTAATAATTCTAATATTAAAGATTAACATATTAAACATCTAATATTAAAGAAACATATTAAAGATTAACTAGGAAGAGAGTTCACCCCAAAACTCTATCTCATACTCTTTAATAAAGGTGCTATCTTTTCCCTTCCTCCCGTATAAAATTGTGTATCTTGGGCATGATCGCGATTGCTTCGAGATTTTTATATTTACAGGATAGCTGTGTGCTCCGAAGTATAGTAACGAAAGTTGATACTTATATAAATTGTAAGACATGGTGAACAATAGTTTCAAAATATCTACCTTAGGTGTAAATCTGGCGATAATTAGAACCTCCAAATTCAGCGTATAAATAAGTAGGAGGTTGAGCATATTCCTCTTGGGGTAATTTTTTCGTAATTTTAATTACATGTTTTATTAAAAATTATGCAAAGCTATGGCCTTTTCCTGCAGTAACTCCCTAAAATATAATTTCAGAAAATTAAATTTTACTCTATTTTAAAATTAAAAAATGTTTTTTTAAAAAAATTATCTCAATTTAATTGTTGTGCTAATGTTTCTTGAATTTTTGTAATTTCTTTAAACAAAAACTTGCATTATTTAAAAAAAATGGATTTTGGTGTTGAAAACTTATAACTATAATTCAGTCGTTTTTAATTGTTCCGTTAATTATCAATCGCGTTATTTTCTTTTATTTTTGAAAGCTAAGGAAGAAGGGTTCTGTTCAATATCTGTGAACGAGAGAATACCTGACGAACAAGAGAAAGAAATTATAAAATCGTTAAATTTAGACGATAAATGGACTTGGAGGGGATTACATTTTTAATTGCTTTATGATGCCATATGAGCAATTAAAAGATCAGGTGTAAGGCTATTAAAGTAATACTGTTATCTGAATTTGATACTCAAAAATATTTTCTTGAAGAATGAACATTTATGCTCAAGAGATTTAATATAAAGTAAACGCAATTAATATTCCTGCCAAACCAGGAGGTCACAAAAGTCAGCCACTAATAAGGATTAAAATAAGAGCCATTTCTTTCTTTTTATACATTAATAAATATGTCATTTAAAATTTTTTTATCTATTATTTTTATTATTTTCATGTTTATTTCTTATTAGAAAACTTATACATCGCCAAATTTCCCCATCTGGCTCTGTGCTTTTCGACTGGAATAACACAAACACAGCAGTTAGCTTTCAATAACGTTGGAGTCTCATTCTGAAAAACAATGTATAAATTAGTTTCTGCAACGGAGTAACACTTTCTGTTCAAAAGAAAAATAGAAAAAGATAAAAAATAAAGTTTCTGAAACGATAATAAATATTTTTTCAGAAAAAGCAAAGTTCACAGTGCGTTGTATTTTTATGTTAAAAGCAAAGAAAGTGCTTTGCTATGTAACTTCCTTATTTATTACAAAAAAAATCTATAATCAAAGTTTTGAGCGGATCATTACGTAAGAACAAAATTGTTCGAAAACATTAGTCACCATAAAAAAAAAAGAAAAAACCTACTCGAGAAAAATATTTTATGACCTCTCTTTATTCACTACTGTTACACAGCTGACCATGGATAAAAGTGACTTCACATAATAAAGCTAGTTTGTTTGCAGAAATATAAAATTTATCTACTTTTTTTATTTTCCTTCGAGATAAATTAGAGCAATAGAAAGAGTTCAAACAGCATTGCCTCTTATTCACGTCAAGGACAGAGTTCTTAGGTGAAATATCTCTTTTCTATTAAAAGTTACACAATATTTATGGCAGTCTGAATTTCCTTTTTGATAAAAATCTTCCTTCTTAAAAATTTGGTTTTTCACGTAAACTGAAAAGGTATTGAAGTTGCAATAACAAATAAATGTAACAAAAACCAAATTATAAAATCATTTTTATTAATGCACGAAAGAGTAGAAAGTTTTTACTTGAATTATTTCCTAACTTTCAGCATTTGATTTTCCAGTTCATCTTTATAATATAAACTTTGTATTACCATCTTTATAAATATTATAGATTTCTGAAATAATATTTTTTTTTTCAAATTTACAATCAAATGTCTCCACTTATATGGAATCAAAATGTAATAAAATCCTTTTTATTAATACGCCAAAGAGTATAATTTTTTAATTCAATAATTTTCTACTGTTTAGTATTATTTGATTTATAGTTCATATCAAAGCTATAGCATCACCTTTATAAATATTATGGATTCAGGAATTCTAATTTAAAAAAATTATAGACAAATGGTGCCACTCGTATGGATCAAAATTCAATACAACACATCTATTAACTTTTAATTATTATCGGTCAATCGATAAATTCTGAAAGTTCTAAATTCGCGAGTTATCAAAAACACGACAGTGTATAAAATTTGAAATCTCTAGTACATGACGAAGCGAATGAAAATTCAATTACAAAATTACAACTTAACAAAAATAAAACGAATGAAGTAAAAATAAAAATGCATGAAGAATTTTATAATTCAATTTAAATGGCCGAAACAATCTCTCCGATTTCTTTTTGACAAAAAAGCTATGCAGTCTTATTTTTACTTGGTTTTCTTTTTGCATTTTATTTCTTTTGATTTGTTTGCAAGGCAAGGATTTTTTTTGCATCACATTTCTAATACTTCTAACGTATATTTCATAAGATCCTTTAACGTTTCAGAGGCTGCGATGGCCTGGTGGTAAGGTCTCGGCTTCGGAACCGGAGGGTTTCAGGTTCGTGACCCGATTCCACCAAAGAACCGTCGTGTAAGGGGGTCAGTTGAACGTTAAATCCGTCATGACCAAACGTCCTCCCGCTGGTGTGGTGTGGAGAGGGGGGTGCCAGCTCAGGTGTCGTCCTCATCATCTGGCCGTGGTTCAAAATTACGAGGTCCGTCCCAAAATAGCCCTAGTGTTGCTTCAAAACGGGACGTTAATATAACCAAGCCAAACCAAACCTTTAACGATTCAATATGAAATTGATAGCCATTCATTTGCGTTGTCCTTTAAGTGACTCTGGATAGAAACCCCTCAATAAGATTAAAATCCTCACATGGTCGAAATCTCAATAAATAAATATCTAAATTCAATTGTTCATTTCGATTTCATTACGCACTGTTTTATCTAAATAATATTTATCATTAATAAATTGTTTGAATCCTCAAATCATCAAGATAGTGTAACATATTTTGATAAATTGAATTGAAGATTTTGAAAATTCATCTTATTATAAAAGAAAAAATAAGCCCTAGTAAATTCTGTATACATTTAAATAGAATGTTTATTGTGAACGCATTACGCGAGTAGACATTCTCTCAAACCTAGACAGACTTGTGATTTTGGATTGTCAAAATTTCTGCTGTTGAGATTATGTCTACATGTCGCCTTTTCTGTATTTAAGAGCTAATTTATGCCTAACATGATGGAATATAAAACATATATTTAATATATCTGGAATTAAACATTATCGTATTGTTGAGGTAAGAAGAAAAAAAAAATGGGATGCTAGTATAATTGTGATCTCCGTTATCTGAATACGGTTCAAAATTACAAGGTTAATTCCCAAAGACTCGTACGTAGCTTTCAGTTAGGACATTAATCCTACAAATGAATTTTCTAACCAATTTTTAAACTCTGATCGGGAATCTATAGATTAAATTTCTAATTCTTATCGCTTTTTACAACTCTCGCTTTTGTATTCATCTGCGATTTCGTAGATTAAGACAAGACAGGATTAAAGAATTTGAACTGTAAATCGAATCTTAATATTATCTTTCTTATCTTTATGGTTTGAACAAATATAATTCAAAAATCGACAGAATTATGAGATTTAAGAATGAATTTTTCCTTACGGTCGGGCTTTTTGTTGAAAGTTTTCTTCATTTTCCTTCAAGAAGGCAGGCTATTTGAATTTGAAAATTCTACACGAAAGCAACCTACACATACCCCTTTTTCCACTGCCTTAAACACAGCAGAAAATTTTTACAAGCCTTCTATGGAGCCAAATACCTGTTTTACTCTCAAAATTTAACCTAAATATTCGTTATTATTTGACATAAACAATTGTTTTGTGTTTTTAAGTATATAATTAAAATAATAAAATGAATAAAATAGACAAATAAAATATAAGAATAAAAATCTACAATATACATTGATAGTCGCAGAGAGCAATGAAATATTGAGAATAGGTACTGTTTCAATAACTAATGCCAATTCGGAAAAAAATTGCATCAGTTTTGAAATCAGTAACCTCAAGATATCCTGAGACTGTTGAATTTTCTTGGAAACTGATTCTTTTCTTTGTTAAACCGTGTAATAATACACATAATGACTTTATATACAAATTTCATTTCTAATACATTTGTGCAAGTATATATATATTTTTACAGTTATTAAAAAAAAGAAACAAACTAATACGATCTAAATCTACCCCAAAATTGAAAAGTCATTGCTCTCGGTATGATGTGTTTGCACGTCGGTTCCCGATGTAGAGAGAGCCAACTTACGTATGTAGTTCCTCGAAAGAGGAGAATATTGACACTTACAAAGTGCCTATATCTGCTGAAGGGCAACATTTCTATTACAGGCATTTACTTGTCATGATATCTGTCAGATTTTATGGTTCTCTAGAGCAGCTTTATCACTGTTTACCAATTATCCGAATGGCTTTGAGGGAAAAAAATTACAGCAGAAAAACATCATTACGCGTGAAAACAAGTTAAAGCAGCAAAACAACTGACTATGACTGATACATTTATATGGTCCTAATTTTATGCAATATATATATAACAAAAAATAAAAATTGTTTTGTAATCATAAAATTAATGTTTTAAGCAAATTTCGAATTTTTCCTCCAATTATCGATTAATAATCATCTTCATTTATTCGGATTGGTGCTTGTCTTAACTCGTTATTCCCTGAACGGCTTACAACCCTATTAAGTAATTAAAATCTTAGAACCCGAAGCCACTTGATCAGTTTTTAAAAGGTTAATTAATCCGACATTAAATTTTATGTATTGTTTAATAGGAAACGTGATTATGTCTTATTTTAGCATTACGCTAAAAGGAAATTCAAGGAATCGGAGAAAAAAAATCGAATTGCGGATTAGTTCTAATTAAAAATATCCAAATCACTCGATTCCCACTGTATTGCTTAATCAGTTCAAAATTCATCTCAATTTAAAAACTCAAAATTTCTGAAGATAGCTTATGCCAGCTTTCTAAGTTTTATGAATTTAGAAATGGAATAATACTTCCGTATTTGAAAGCACAGTGAAGACTATTAGAATTGTATGACTCATAGTTAACTGTATTTACCATGCATTTATTGATGGACTTTAGTTTCCCGTGTTTTGCTGGTTTTCGAACATAAAAACAATTTGACCTTGATCTATATATTTTACCATTTGTAAAGATAAGGAACTAAATTCTAGATCTATATTTTATGTATAAGTTCGCCTCTGACTTTTATTATTTTGTACATGTTAAATAATTTCCGGTTCACATCTGAGTTAGAAACACTGCTTCAAAACATGCTTTCTGTGCTTTGCTTTATTCACCGATGAAAGAAACACCAACATGATTTATGACACACAATTTGAAGGCAAAACTGCATTTCACGAAACATCTTTAACATGCAGAATAAATTTATGACATTATTTTCATATTAGACGGAGGGAAAACAGAAGTGTTAACAAACATTTAGTTTTTCGTTGAAAGACGAGATAGAATCAATGTAGATGATATTTGATGAAGAATGAAGAAGAAATGAAAATAGTTATCCCAATCTTTCTGTAAGATCTGAAATTAACTCCAAAGTGCGCAAATAGATCTACAGATGCAACGTAATTACTCTCAGAGTAATTACTTAGTATTTTTAAAAACTTAAATCTAGTTGTAAAATAATAATCCTTTGATTATATTAAGGATAGAAATCATTAAGGATTTTTTTTTTCAAATTTACGGCAATTTCATCTTGATACATTTTTATTTTCATGTATGTGAAACACAGAAAGTGTTGTAAGTGACCT
>JAPMOR010100594.1:0-31383 GCA_026543865.1 Argiope aurantia | reverse complement strand
AATTTTCTTATCATTAGTCACACTGGAACTTATGTTCATTACAGTTCAATTATTGCTCTAGAAATTTGAACATAATCCAAAAGCCTAAAAAAAGTATAAAATTCAAATTCGTTGAATTGAATTAAATCGTGCTTGTATAAAAGCTTTACAATAGTAGGTGTATTTCATTATTTAGGTAAAATAAGATTTTCTTTTCAGGCACAATTTTTTAAAAAAAAATCAATTTACTGCAGTCAATATATAAATTTTGAAGTTTATAGAATAATAATAATAAAAAGTAACTTATCCCAAATTATATTATTGGCATTAAAGAAATTGCAAATGTTACAGAGCCAGCTTTAAATGCGAATCGTAAACGCAATGACTTGTCAGAAGTAAGGTTTTACGTAACAATTTTAAAATCAATCTTATTTTGGATCCTATCAAGGATAAAATATTACTGCTTTAGATTCGTAACAAACTTCTGCTGGATTGTGGTCCTACTGTCTCAAGTTCCTCATGCCATTTTGAATATCCATTCAATTATTTTCCATTAGTTAAGAGAAAACTTGTCTTTTCTTAGCTAAAAATCTGAGTGAGTTTTTAAACTTTTTCTGAATTATTTCCAATGTATTAAAAGTGTGCATCGTGGCCATATACTTGAACTCCTAATTATAATCAATTGTCCGTTAAGTTGGCGCCGTGGCGGGAATTCTTTTCTTTCTCTGATTTAAAACCTTTACTATTTGTACTTCACAAGAAAATTTTCTCAGCAAAAATTATTTTTTGAAAAAAAAAAAAAATTCTGATTGAAACTAAGAAAAATTATATTTAAATTCATTTAATGCTGGTGTCATGGTATAAAGCTCATATTGAATCAACGGTACATTGTGCAACTTTGACTTCGTTTGCCTGGAATGTATTAGTGTTTACACATAGGCAAACTATTGAAATTTGATCTTAATTTTCCGCATTTCTAAAGTTAAATCATTATTATAGTTGCTTCAAAACTAAAATTCTCAAAATTTTAATAACTTGCTTTTTAGAAACAGAAGAAAGATATGTGATTAAATGCATTACGAAAGAATAAATTTGATACAGTATCTGGCTTTAATTCTTTTTAGAGTGAGAGAAAACTATAACTGAACTATAGATACTGCAAATTAAAAAGAGACCTAAATTCTGTAGTTAAAATGCAAGACTGAAAATAATTTTTTTGTTTTAAAATTATGACTTGAAGCTTGTTGTAAAACAAATAAGAAATAAAAAGACTGGTTAGACCTACTTTCTGGGTCCATAAAAAATTAGAAGTACTAAAACTTCTAGTACTAAAAGTAGATAGTAGAAGTGCTAAATAGTAGAAGTACTAAAAGTAGATAGAATTAAACCATTTAATAAAACATCTGTATTTTAAAAAATGAATTAAAAATTTTTTTAAAAGGTAAATTAATGCATATGAATATTAAAAAGTGCACATTATATAAAATAATAGCGGAGATTAAAAAAATCCGATTTGGGAGTTTCAATTTTTTTTTTCAAAAAATTTTCTGTTCTTTTTTAAATTTAAATCTGTAATAGCTTTAACATTAACGAAAGCATGTCATTGAATGAGTTGATGGAACAAAGAGATTAGTTTTAATTTGTTAAAACAATAAAAACATCATTATAAATTGTTTATGAAATTAATTTATAAACATTTATTAAAATTAGAGGGCAAAACTTATATGGAAATGTGTGTAGTTGAGGTCGTTGAAATTTAACTTCTTAAAAATTTTAGGTAATGTAAAATTAATTTTTGTGATATAATATTTTCGGAATATATAGTGAAAAAAAATGCCAAAAATTGGCTTAATTTTTAATTAACGTTTATTAATTGATATTTGGATGAAAAGTTAACAGTGTTCTTTCTTTTGTCTTGAAGAGCCAGTGCCGAATTTCATGAAAATAAGGCACAAGCTATGAATTTGTTTACATACACTCTACTTTATACAGAGATAGACTGACTTTCTAACTACCAGAGCAATTTTATATTAATTGCTTAATTTTATATTCAATGTACGAAATGTATAATTTATCTGGCCGTTGAATTTCGATTAAAACTTTCTCATATGTATATTTCTGGCAATTTCCATTTGCTATTCTGTCTCATCTTTTGAATTCTTAATCTTGGGAGGGAGCCCTTTTGTCTTCATTATGATGTCTTCGGATGATCCTGTCCTCTACGTTGGCCCTTTGCCCGTGCCAATGACGTAAGAGCCTTAGGGATTGGGCTGGGTGGGATCATTGTTATTCCGTTACCCGTTTTCTTTAATCAACCACACTTTGGTCGCCAATAAGCTTAAGTCGATTCCCTATTAATGTCAAGTAACCGGAGTGTCTTCAGTATGAAAATAGACCAAAGCCGGTTTGGCGAGATTCTGAATGTGGCAACCTTGTTCGCCAAAGGCTTGTTTATATACACATTTTTTTCGTTATTATTTCGTCTCGATCTCTTTTCAGACCGTCTCGATAACTCAGGAAGCTCATACCTGTTCGCAAAGAAGCTTTTCAAGAAGCCGTGCAAAAGTGCTCTCAAGGAGAGTTCTTTTTGATTTTTTCCAACTAATTCCATTGTTTCAGTGATTTCTTCTTTCTCTTTCAGTGTATACGATCCAGGACGATATGTCTGAGGGTGAAGCGCAAAATGAGCCACAAACTGGGTGAGTGACACATATTACTTTCCACCTGCTATTGTTTTCGTTTAGCAGCTTTCCTTAGTGGCAACAGGCAGTCAATTCACACCAAGCGATTTTTAATACTTCATTCCAAGTACTCCGAATGAGTTTTGTCGTATAAAACTCTTAATGGTGCCTGTTTTATGTGCTGAATATTTTTATATTTGCGATTTTTTAAGGTAATTGTAAATTGTTCAATAGCGTATATAACAAGCAGTAATTTAAAACATTAGCTTTTGTTTTACTATAACGTATTATCAGTAGTGCTTATGAATTATTTTACAATCAGGTGAATAGAATATGATTTCATACTTTCAAAAAATACTTAATTGGCGTTAAATTGTCTTTCTTGAACGTATATATAAGAAACATTCTCCAATATGATGTATGCACTCTGTATACGCGCAAACACATTTTTAAAAAACTATTAAATATTTCACAATGTAGTTTTTATGTTTATTTTTAGCAAACAGTTGCCAAGCTAACCTTAATTTTTTCGTTTTTGTTATAGAATTATTAATTTTGTTTTTCTTAATATAAGTAAAGAAGTATTATTGCTCTAGTATTTATTCTGTAAAATAATAACATTTCTTATAAGTATATATTTTAACAAGCTGATGGGTGGAAAATACTTTATTGTGTTTGTAGATACGTTAGTTAAATGAAAATATAGGTACTGTGTTAAGTAAAAGTAATTCTTACAATTATTACTATTTTATCTTTAAGAAAATTATTTTTATTCATTTGGCAGTGAAATTAAAATTTCTTTAGGTAGTTAAAAACAATTGTAATGATTCATATATTTTGATGATTTAATATTATCTATAATCCTTTTATTAGGTTGTATAGAGATTACTTGTTTTAATTATTTGAAATGCATAAATAATGGCAATCAAGAAATCTAATAAAAAATCTCTATCGTATTTGTCTTATTAATTTCAAGCTTTATATTGATTTTAAGCTGATATTTTGTTAAAATCCTAAAATTATTTTCCATTAATAAAGGTAAAATTCGCTAATAAAGCATCTAGTTTTCAGTAGAGGATATTGGCTGTAAATTTAACCCCTCCTTCCCCACAAAATGTGAAACTTTCAATCTTATTAGAAAATTTTAAGTATTGTTGTCATACAATTGTTTAAGATTCAATGTTTATGCGATTAAAGAAATATATTAAATTATTATCAGTTTACCTTGATACTAAAATAATATATCTAATACGTTTTATATAAAGAATTTTGAACAAATTAATTAATTATTTGAACATTCCTTGAGTTCAAAAAGTTAATACAAATTTAAGGAATAATATTAAATATGTCAAGGAATTTTAAACTATATTTAATGCATATTTGTTTTACGTAATGTAAAGAAAAAGTAATATTGTACGAGTCATATCAAAAATGCGTGTATTTTGATTCGGAATCCGTTGTTAATCTCGATAAAATCTCACGTCCTGTCACGAAATTAGTTTTAAATCTAGATATTTTACTTGCATCCATTTTATCTGGAACAGATGCGTGCCCGTAGAAAAACAGTTCTCTTAAGTAGCAGTAGAATGTCACGATTTTGTGAATCGCCATCAGAAAGCATCCAGGCTTGATTCACGATCAAATTTCTTTTTATTTCGAATCGCATTCTGTCTAGACATATTTAGCGCTTAACTTTTTCCTATTCCCTTCGTTAGAAGCTGATTTTTCGTATTGGCGTTTGAATTTGCTTAAAATTTTTCTGTCATTTTGAAAATTTTCCATTTCCTGAATTTGCATCCCATTCCTCTTTTAATAGGCGATTTTCGAATAAGTCATGTGTTATGTTTTTGAGCTCCTGAAGTTATTAATAGTTGTTATAAAAATTAAATTATGAAAGTCTTTTAACAGCAAATATTTAACAACATTTTAAAATTCTACTTAGATTTTCCAAAAAAAAAAAAATGAAATGAAATGTTTAAGTTGTAAATAACTCTGAATGCTAAGATAAAATTTGCAAACATTTCGAAATTCTGGCATTTCTGGTTTTTAAAGCTCTCAAATTCAGTCACTCGTTTCAGTTCGCGCGGTTTCGAGCTCGTTTATTGAAGCTGCAGTTCTAGTAGCGCCTCGTCAGTGATTCTAAAATCTTCACATATTTTTTTTCATAACATTTTCTGCATAGAAAGTTCGATAACCTGATTCTTGTAAAGGTAAAATCATTTACCAATCATGTGTGAGACTCGAAGATTGCCTCTGTTCATTCACTGATTTTCTCACTTTTTTTTATTCTATACCCAAATTGTCTTTTTATAGACTTATGGCGATTTTGTTTAAATAATCGTCTGAAAGAAACACTTCTTTTTTAATGTATATGAATCAGTTATTTAAATAAAGATAATAAAGAAATGTAAGCCTATTTTAAAATGAATTTGAAGATCAGAGCTGCAGGTTTAAATGGGGGGGGGGGGACAGGATCGCAGTAGTTAGGCTTTGACGATGCAAAACCAAACTTGATAAAACTGTGTTAACTCAGACGTGTTGGAAAGTTTGCATCTTATAAATATTTTCAAATGAAACAGTTTAAAACGAATGCAACTACAAATTTCAAATATTAAAAGTAAAAATATAAAAATTCTCATGCTAATGCATACAACGTTTTAAACCGCCTGCACATTCCTTAAAGTTTTTTTTTTATGTTATTAGATTGAACAGATATCAGATAATTCAGATAAAATATTTCTTTAATTCATCATTGTGACTTCTGAAAAATATAACTTTATTTTACAGTCAGAAATATATTGAATGTAAAAAAATAATAATAAAAAGTGCGAAGCACTTTTGGGAATATGTTCTTATTTCAGTTAATTAAAATTATGTTTTGATGCGCTATTTGCTTTTAATCTGACGAATCACAGCTATATCCACTGATTATTTTTCTTTTTATTATCGAAATGATATTGCTTTAACTTAATCAGTCATTCATACGATAATTGTTTTGAAGGTTAGACATTTCTGGCTCCGCAAAAAAATTTATCCAGATTTATTATCATGTTTTTTATTACAGGATTTGATCAGTTTGCTTCGCAAAACAATTTAAATTTTGACTCAGATGTTGTAATCACTTCGTTGTCGTGACTTGCCGAGTTTGTTTGTTGGGCGCTCATATACTTCCGATTTGCTATATTACTTTGTGTAGCTATAATGTCTTATTCTTCCAAAAAAAATTAAAGGAACTTTTTAACTTTGCCTTAAGTATTACTAAACTACGAAATCAGTTTCATTTTTAAATTATATTATTTTAATAAGATTTTGTCTTGTGATCTGAATCTCGTAAATAGATATTATGATTTTTCTCTTGCTTTTAGTATGTTTTGTACTTATTGTAATGTATTTACTCAATGTATGATTCTTTAATAACGTGCTTATTTAATGTCTAAGAAAGTGAAATTGTAACAATTTTCTTGAATGAATAATAATGATAATAATAATAACTGCACGGAAATTTAAATCCAAAAGAAGAATTGAATAATTTTTGCAATTTTGCGACTGAAGTATTCCAGATAGATTTTTTTAAAATGCTTTATTCCTTCTGATATTGAGGGTTTGATTGCAGTGATGGGGGTGGGTTCATCTCAGCTTATTTGTTATATTTAATTATCTGGTATCCAAATTATCTATTGAAAAAAATCATGAATTTATTTATATTTTTAAATCTATATTTCTATTTAAAATTGGTATAGTAAAGGAATGTCTTTACTTTAGGAAAAGGAATATCTAGATGACTCTTATTATTTTGTTTTGATTTTTTTCTGATTTTGAATCAATGTTCATCAATTTCTATCTCTTTTCATAGAATACGTTCAGGATGATAAGATACTCATTCCATGCGGATTATGTACTATTTTTTGCCTATAATTTTTATTTTGTTTTCTTCCATTTATCTTACGTTGCAAATTTCTTTCCTTGTAAATTATTATGTGGGTAAAATTTTTCAAAGAACGCAGTTGTTGTGTATTAATTTAAATTTATTTATTAGCATACCGGACGAAATTCTGAAGATGTTATTCCGATCTACAGTTCTACATGAAATGGACGATTTAAAATTAATTTCTGTAGAAATATATGACAAATAAAAATATATTTCACAATCTGTGTGCTCTAATGCTTAAACATTAACATTGATTGTTAAAGTAAGGACTAAAACTACAATGTTTTTTTTACAGTAAATCAGTTCATCCAAATCCAAATTATCTTTTGAATCAGAAAATATTTTCATTTTATCACCAAGTATTTCAGTTGTTTCCTGTACGTATTCGACGAAAAGTCATCTTTCTTAAGTGAAAATAATCCTTGATATAGCAGAAGCTGTATTTTTTAATTTGAATTTCATTGCAGAAAAATTGAATTTGAAAGCATTCTTTATTAGAATCAATAAACGAAATTTTTTAAATTAGCTCTATTTGCAGATTTACTTGCCCGAGTTGGCTTGGATATGCGGAAAATACTCCATCTCTCAAACACGAGTTAACTCATTTGAGATCATTAAGAGTTGAATTTCGCAACTACCATCTTTAAGATCTTCTTTTATGCGATCCTCCTGTGTTAGGAAGATCTCAAGCATTTCATATCAACCTGATTGCATTGAATTCAGAGCTGTCTTAAAATAGAATTCCCATTTACTGTGGAAATAAAGACGCAGGTCTCTTCACTAACCGTGACCAGTCAAGACTAGTGTTCTTTTAAATTACAAGCAGACAGAAGGGGGGGAGGGGGGGGGGGGGAGGATGGATAGAAACGGAAATTTCATAATTAGTTATGTACCTCCTCATGGTGCACCAACCAGGAAAAGGTCTATTTTCGGTGATCTTGCTCTCATTCCGAATTCAGTTTTTTTTAATTAAATAGTTTATCTTAATTATTAATTATTTGAGTGGGGGAGAAGGCATGTTCGATTATAACGGGAATGTACCATTTAGAAGAATCCTAGACCTTTCTTTCTTTTTTTTTTATATGAAGAATGAGGAAAATATTTCTTGTGTAGAGTTAGACGTGTTTGTATTTCAGCGTTTCCTTCTCAAGATCTTCCTTAGGACCAGCAATATCTAACTACTAGAGAAGGTATCTTGGATGGTTTGTTGCATAATTTTTTTTCAACTTGATAATTTAATCACTTTCGAAAATTTAGCTCCATTTTTTTTTCTTTTTTTTTTTTTTTTTATTGTACTCAGAAATACGGTTTTGTCATTTTCCTAAAGATATTTTTCGTTATAATAAATTGGAATTTTCTATATTTTTTCCCCGTAGTTCGAACTGATTATCATGCAGTATCCTGAGTCATTTTAAATCCTTTAGAAAACGTGAAAATATCTTAATATATAACAGAAATTTAAATTTAATTTCTTCTGATAAAACCTAACATCCACTATCATCATCATCTAAATGGGATTTTAATTTTGTTTATATTACACTCATAACGTATAAAGCATACACCTTTGCAAAGACTCTTCATATTGTGTAAAAAAAAGACTAAAATATTGTGTAAAATTATTGATGGTATTCGTGTGTGAAAGCTATAAAAGTCTTTTTATTATGAGATATTTTTATAATAAAGTTTTATTTAAAAAAATATTACAAATAGAACAACAAGATCCGTTTCATTTCAGCGTAATTTTAATTTTTCATTCTTAGTAATTTTTTATGGATTAATCGTGAGTTCTTGAAGCTGCTAATGCAATTTGTTGCTCTTTTTATGGGAATTTTCTCGTAAGACAATCATTGGGTTGAGTATTTTTGCTCGTGATATAACTTTAATGTGATTCTCTTTCCAAAGTATGTTATTCTGTGTTCTATAACGGTCTTCTAATGTTATAATAATATTCATTATTTTTTTTTCTAAAGCAATTTTATATATACTTTATGACTTAAATCTAGCACTTTTGTAACATTATCAATTATGAAGTTAAATCTTCGTTTCTGATTTGTGAATGTTTTAAAGTATGACAGCAAATGTGAAATAAGTTGGTTTCCTAATATATTTTAACTGGAGTATCATAAACTGTGCACATAATAAATTAAAAATTGCTAAATTTTAAGGAACGAATCGGATTTGTTTAAAATCATCATATCGATGCCGTGCTGGCTTCAGATAAATTCATAACCCGATTTCGTCTTTTTGACTCAAATTGAATTTAAACGTACCAAATTATCTATAATTTGGCACGTTTATTATGATAAATTTCAATGATATGATCAGATTTGTTTAAAATTATCATATCGACGCAATACTGGCTTCAGTTAAATTCATAAGTCGATTTTCGTCTCTTTAATACATATTGAAATTAAATATGCGCATGCCAAATTATCTAAACTGCTTCATTTAAAGAAATATTAACTAGGTGTCATTTTTTAAAATTTAACCGCCGAAAATTTTTTTACTCTTATTAAGAGTTTTATTAAGATTGCTTAGCTGTCCGAGGAGAAATATAATACAGTAATAGCAGATGCTCCTTCATCTCTTTCTGCCTTTCAGGTAAATTCTTTGCCGGGATATTATTTTTTTGCAATAATTCTCCTGACGCGACTTAGAGAAAAATTTTAGCAAATCTTTTCCGATTGTGATTTCTAAAACTCCAATCCACCTTTCTTTTAAACGTTTATATACATGTGCATGATCACGTACATATAATATAATATAGACACACACCAATCAACAAAGCTTATAGTGTAGGACAAGTGGAAATCTAGTACGATTTCGTAATATGGAATATTCAATTCAAAGACGTTGGGAATTGTGCGGAGTAAAATTCTCATTCACCGATAATTTCCTTACGATTCAAGAGAGAAAATTCAAATTTAGTTTAATTGTGATCCCATTATGATGAGCAATTTTTGTAACAAAAACTAAGTCATGGGTTGGAAAGTGATTTTTAACCTTCTGACATTTTTTTAAATCACTATCTATATGCGTTATTTGGAAATAAGTTCAAATATTTCTCAAACTAAGAAAACTGATACTTTATGTTACATATGATGTAGTAAAAATCAGTAATCGTAAAAATAAACACTCTAAACTTCGAAAAGCACAGGATACAATATAAATGGACTGATTGCCAATCCGCAGAAATCACGGGATAAGCAGCTGGAGGGTTAACATCGATTACCATTTAATCTAAGAACGGAATTGTTTTCTTTCATCATCATAGTTCCAACTTTTGTAAAAATTAGAAGAGGAAATGATGAAGTTGGAATTATATATATGCTTTCACCTTCTGTTTTACCATGGATTTTATTATTAATAATAATTAGCTACTTCATAGTTTCTGAAATTTATACTTATTTTTATTATTTATAAAGAGAAGTTTTTAAAATTTATTTTTGTTTCAAGCGACTTTATATTTTATTGCCTCTTTCCCATAATACACTTGGTTTCGGGGATTTTAGTAACATTTATATTTAAAATATTCTTCGTATTTTCATAGCTGCGCTGATTCTGTTAACTCGATATTCGCCAAAAAGTATTATTCTTAGCTATAGACAGAAATTGAAAAGCTTTTAACTACAAATATTTGATGATACAGTTTAAAATAATTTGGAACCCTTTCACGTCGAATCTACTCTTCCGTTGAATAGCAAGCCGATTCGGATATTGCGTGGGCGGAATGACCATGAGCGAATAGTACATGCCTAACTGTTTGCAACGAATGGAATGTGAACATTCGCACGCTCTGCATTTCTTGGAATCACCTGCGATAAATTTGCATAGAGAAGGTGAGAAATGGCCGGAAACGTCTCCTCTGTTTGAAATGTCAGGTTGTCATCAATGGTGAAAACCATCGAAGTAGAATAATTTACTTTAATTTTAATTGTTTAAATGCTGTATATTAATAATTTTCTTACTTTGTATCATTATTAAAATAAGTGTACGAATAATATTTATATTTTATTCCTCATTTCTGATTGGCATTGCTGAAATATTACGTTGGTCGCTGTTTTTTCATCCCTCAGTTCTGAAATTCTGATTGTTATTAATAAAATATTTAGTATTATCGCTGCCTAAAAGTTACCGATTTATTTATTTTTTTCCCTTCTAATAATCTTATCAATTGCTAAAATTAAAGTGTTCATTAAGATTTCAAAAATAAATATATTAGTCTTCTGTCATTTTCTGGCCTGTGGTATTGTCATAAAATTTTGCCTACCCCCCCCCCTCTCTCTTAAGCGAACTGTTGAACAATACTTATTAATCATTATTCAAACGTTTTGTAAGCAATGCTCTCCTATTTATATGCTATTATTATTGCATTTAGATTTTGAGAAAAAAATGTTACACATCAAGTATTAGATCCATATTCTATTATAAAATCTTCTTTACTACTAGCAGAAAGGTATAATTGTTTTTCATCATATATAAACGTGTCATTATTTTGGTAATAAGATGGATG
Organism: Argiope aurantia; assembly: GCA_026543865.1. NCBI lineage: Eukaryota > Metazoa > Arthropoda > Arachnida > Araneae > Araneidae > Argiope > Argiope aurantia. The sequence continues at coordinate 20,282 of JAPMOR010100594.1, read as the reverse complement.
GTGAACCATTGGAGATGTTCCTCCCCCCCATTTTCGTACTTTTACCAAATTTGTTTCTAATTAATTTGAATTAATTAATTAGAAAGTTTAATTCTTAATTCTTATAAACAGAGAAAAGCTTCGTACTTTTATTGAACTATGTTGATTTTTTTAAAAAACGGAGTAAACCTGAGAAGAAATGGAAACGCTCTCATTCACGCTCCCCCCACCCTCCAAATAATTTTATTAGATTGTTGGAATTAAACATTCATCAAAATGTAAACACAAAATAGTAGGGACAATTTATTGAAGTCACAATGCAGTCATTTTGAATTTTTTTTGTTAATCAAATTCCGGTAATTCATATTAAAATATTAGATTTTTAGATACTTGAAATGGCTATAGAACTTATATGTTTTATATTGGTAAATATGCATTAGCCTTGTAAAGCAGCAACAAATATATGACTTAAATATCCTTTATTTTTAAGATAATAAATGCTAGTTATATTTTTTTCCCGTTGAACTAAGTAAATTTTATTATTAACATCTATTTACAAAATAATATAAATAGATTGCACGAAATATATATCACATTCAACTCAGGCAAACGAAAATGCAACTAAATAGCATTTAATAATGCAGGCCTTGGATATGCCCCCTTTCTTTTATCGTTAAATTGATGATTCGTCGTTATATATAATGTTTTGATATTTCTTTTAACATAAACCTTAAAACCAGATATTTTAACATAAACGGAATAAAAAAATAATAAAAAAAAAAAAAAAACCTTTGATTCCTTATTTATCGCCATAGGCTTTCTATTAACCGAGGGAGAAAAAAAAATCTTAATTACAAAAATAGTATATACGATAATGTCGCTGTAAGATGAGTTTAGTTAATTAATTTAATTGGTAATATTTCGATTTTCCTTTTAAATAAAATTTTAAACAATATGTATTGCCGTAAACTGATTGTGTTATCGTAGGAATCAATAAAAAAAATGTTGTCCACTTATAATTTATTCATCGCTGTAGAATAATGATTTAATTGTATTGATTGAAAAAGAAAAGGAACTTTCACAATTAGAATGATATATGTGATATTAAATGATAATAATAATGAAGGTTCTTAAGGTTGTTTTCAGTCATGATAATATTTTCTTTTATGAAAAGGAAATCGATGAAAATGGGCAAAAGAAAATAAATGACAATATTTTGATATAAATCAATAAAGGAAAAACAAGGTTTAACTTGTATTTTCTTTTTGGTCGTAGATTTCTACTTCAGTGTGCATATTTAAAGTTATCAGATAGTTGAACTCGATCTTGTGAATAAAGTCGCAACTACGAATATATTAGATATGTATTGAAGTACAGTACATTCTCGAGTATTCGGCCTGATGTGGTGGAAGGGTAGGCTGGATAAAGAAGAAGCCAGGTAGGCCGGAGTTCTACGAATTCATTTCTTTTCTAACCCCCCAATTCATTTCTTTGCCCCAATACCAGAAGAGAAAGTTTTTTATATAAAAATTCACTGTTAAAATACGTATTTTCTCAATTCTTATTGAGTACTAAACCCTCCATTTATCTCAGATCACTAGAATGTGAACGCGGGCCAGTGAATCATCGAAAAGGTTGCCGGTTTTTGCTGTTACACCAGAGTCTAGTCGCTGTATAACGCGTAATTTCTCTTCCATAGTCACTACAACTTTTTTTCGGTTATCACCCATTTTGAAATCTTACACTTAAAAAACACTGGTACACTTAACATTAAGCATACCCACCCCGCAAAAAAACATTAAACAAACCCCAAGAACAATTTACGAATACTATACGTACTGTGCAGTTTTAATCAGGAACAGCGGCAACAATTGAGGCCCGTTACACACTGACGAAACAATGAATATTGTCACAACGTGCATTTTGCACACGACACGTAAGAGGATCGTTGCAGACGTCCGCTTCCAATGCCTTAGCAATGTTATCAATGCAACTCCTGCCCTCCCCATTTAATTACTACAAAAGAAAGTTAGGCCGGATAGTACGGAAGCCGGATAATTCCGAACTGGATACTCGAGAGTGTACTGTACATATAAGCAGATTTTAGTTTGGAAGTGCGCATAAACCCATATCAGTTTATCGGCATTTTTATTATTTCTATGAGCTTCTATGTTTGTTGTTTCTTCCCTTCGCATTCTGGAAGTCCATATATTCTCTATTCATTCCTCGTATCATATTCTTAGTCCTTAATTTAGCATTTTACTAATTGCATAGCTTCCCAAAGTATATTCTGCATACCTATCTACATTCATGTTGTTAATCAGTAAACAAATTTTGAGAAATTGCATATCTTAAACTATGAAATCGCGATGAATCTTTCAATCTAACTTAAATTTGATGCTGTCGTTATTAAATCTTTGAAATTTCTCCGATATGATTTGAATTAATCGCCGAAAAAATAAATAGAACGATGCTGCAAGCACTTTTCAATTTTTATCTATCGTTCATAAATTATCTTATTTTTTTCTGCTAATAGATTTTTTTTTAATGCTTAGACGACGGAAAAAAGACGCGAAATGACAAAGCTTTAAAGAAAATATGTAAGAGTAAATTGCATTAACGGAAATCGCCTTTATTTCCTGGCACGAAAAAAAAATTAAATTATTATAACAGTGCCATTGTGAAGGAGGCGAAATGAAAGAAAACAAGGAAAAAAAATATATATGAGAAAAGATGTTACGAAATCATCTTTGCACTTAAATATTCCTTGGTGCGAATTCTATTTTAAACATGTTCGCAAATTGGATCACCGACTAAAAAGGTGTATGCTAGAATAAAAAGAAAATATATTGTATCCGTACATTTCATATTCGCGTCATTTTATTGGATTATCTACATGCGTGTGAAGTATTTCTCGCTATGTGCTAGGAACATTTGGAGACGCTTGTTTTATATATATGTATATTATTTGTGAAAGAAAAATAATTCATGGCCTCCGATGTAGAAAATGATTTTTCTCTTTTTAAAAAATAATTTTGTATGTGTTTGTTTTATGTCATATTCTTTTTCCATGACTTGTTTTTACGTCAGTTTCTATTTGCGTTAATCCTTTCGCAAACAATGATGTCACGTCAGACTTGTGTACCGAATGATTAAATTTTTGACGTTTGTAATCAAATCAAAGTAATAATTTGCCGTTTAAAACTACTCTCTTATCGAAGAACCATATATCCAGCTGATTGCCAAAGGCATTTGGTATTTAATATAGGGTAATTCAAATGAATATAGCGATTACAAACGGCTATAACTATTTAATGAAAAAGAATTTATCGATAAGATTAACACATAATGTAGACAGAACTTCAAAATTTTGTATACACACGTTATAGATGTTCTATGTGGCTTCACTTGGTCACACGGACAATATCTAGGCAGTAGTCCATTTCACGCCATACATTCTGAAGCATGTCTGCAGTCACTGACGCAAGCGCATTACAAATGCACACTTTGCATCCCATGGGAGCACATACACATGCATGTGCTCCCCAAATGCTTCCCATGCTCAAAACATTTGAAGAGCTCAAAGTACGCATTTGTAATGCGCTTGCGTCAGTGACTGCAGACATGCTTCAGAATGTATGGCGTGAAATGGACTACTGCCTAGATATTGTCCGTGTGACCAAGTGAAGCCACATAGAACATCTATAACGTGTGTATACAAAATTTTGAAGTTCTGTCTACATTATGTGTTAATCTTATCGATAAATTCTTTTTCATTAAATAGTTATAGCCGTTTGTAATCGCTATATTCATTTGAATAACCCTGTATAATATTACATTTGGATTTCTATTGTAAAGTGTGACTATAAAACACTATTCTGATGCATCGTTCAGACATGACACATTTCTTCTAATTTCGACGTTTCCGAAATTGAAATTTAGTCATTCTTGAGTTCAGTCAAATTTCTTTAATGTGGTAATGCTATAATACTTTTTAATATCTCAAGCATTTTTATATAGATTTATTAACTTTATTGTTCAATTAATCAGACATATTTTACTTATCGGTGTTTATATTTGACATAGCTCATTATTTCGTGAAATTAATCATTTTCTGTTCCATGCATGTGTCATGTCTTTGCATTATTAACAAAAACAAAACTTATGCCTTTGAAGAATGAACAAGGCCTCAAATTTTAGTTGTTTTCTCACTGGATGTTATATCATTAATAATCAAATATTTTGCTACAATAATTAAACTCGCTTTGTTAAATTTGAAGTCCATTTAATATTAGAAAAAGATTTCCTATTTTAATTATATATGATATTTTATTCTCGAAGGTTATATTATAAGCTGTTACTTTGTTGTTTGTTCAGCATTCCTCGCATGCTGTTGACCTTCAAAATTCCTTCACCTGGAATTCGATTTAAGCCACAGTTAGTTTTTGTCAGGTTGTTTGCTGCTGAGTTGAACACCCCACTTGAATGGTGTACATGTGCCAGCTTTCATTGTTTCTACAGTTTTATTGCGTTTTACAGAAAAAAGTTTGTTTGTCTAACGGAAAAGTTTTACGAATTCTTGAAAACGGGTATTATTTATTTTTATGTGCTGGCAGCTTTCTTTGTATGTACTTCGATTGACGAAAGATGATCCAATTAACAGCGTTTAAAACTAATTTATATATCATTTGATTTATATTTCAACGTATGAACGTGCTTTAAAATGTATTCAGTGTTTTTTCTGCTGTTAAGGTATTGTTATTTTTTAATATTTTTAATCAGGTAGTATTCGAACTTGCATTTCTTATTGTGCAAGTTTCATGTCAGGCCAGCAGTATTAAACCTTCGAATCTTGAAAAACCTTCGAATCTTGAAATATCCGCAAAATATTTTTTTATGAATTGAGTTTTTTACATAGACATATCCCATGTATTATCTTCCCTCTCTCTCTCTCTCTCTCTCTCTCTATATATATATATATATATATATATATATATATATATAAACCGGCGTCCTGGCCTAGGGGTAACGTGTCTTCCCCGGGTTCGAGTCCTGCCATTATTGTTCCTTACCCTGTGTTCTATCTGTGAGGTATGTGAAAGAGCCCCCCTACAAAAAGAGGTTGTGCAAGCGAGTGTGTGAGTCATCTTCATATGAGCTAGAAGTCAGACGTCTGTTAGCGTGCTTGTCTATGACAAATGCATAAGTAACAACAACATGTATATATAAAATATCAGTAGGTTTAATTTTTTATGGATTTCTGCAATAGTTTCCTCAACTTGCATTAAAAATACTGATTAAACTTTGCTAAAAAACTCAGATAGCATCAATTAAAATTTATGACAACAGTGCCAGCGACTTTAGCAACACAACCATATTCTTCTATATATTATTGTAGCAGTTGCTCTTATCTTCTCTTTTGGATACTAGATGGCGATGCCTGATTAGGCCATCCCATAGTGCATTGCGATTGTAATTAGAATGAGATGCGATGCTGAACTGTGAAGCCGCGCGAATGTCTTGTCTTTCTGTTTGTTTAAGTGTGTGAATGTGATTATTAAAGAAATGTTTCCAACAACGTTCGTCCTGTTGCTTCCTGCACAGATCATGATAATCTACATTCCGCCACATTGGCCCCAACGTGGGGCCTGACGGAAAAGAATTTGTGAGGAAACGAAAGTGACGTCGTCCCGACCATCACAAGAAAAGTTTCCCGTCACCACATTATTTCTATTGTCAGCATCAGTTTTTCCCAATTGGTACAAAACTTATAATAATAAACAAGATATCAGTTAATAAGATTTTTTTTCTGGCATAGCATATTACATTTGCGTGAAAATTTTGATGAGCGAAAGTATTGCGTGGGTTTACTAGTTACCATATAATACTTGTACATTGCACCTATTTAGTGAATTTTGTAAGCCAAATTCGGATATAATAAACTAGCTAATTTTATGAAGATTTTCTTTTATTTATCCCCCCTCCTCCCTGTCATTTCCAAATGCAGTTGGTTAAGAAAAAGAAACATTCGAAGCTTTGTTTGAGATGGAGATGTAATTTACAATAAGATCTGCCAAATACCATGAAATATCTATATATTTGTAGAGACTGGTATAAATATACCAGAGTGGTCTTATAGTTTTAGGCCTGCTGACGCGCTTTTATTTTGATACCATAGATAAAATCCTATAATGTTATTGATACTTGAAGTATGATATGGCAGCTTAGAGAGTCTCGTAATCAAATTGTGTCTCGAAATTACGAGGTTATTTCCCATAAATTGTGCAATTTAATACATGAAGCGAAATGAAGAATATCCGTCTTTCGAATGTGAATTTTTTTTCCATTCCTGATCATTCATTCGCTTAAAAAATTTCGCCTTCTGTTAATAAACCAGTAATATCCGTACAATTTTTCCGGGCTTTATCAAAGTTTATTTTTTTTAATAAAATTTGGAACAAAAAAAAATACAAATTATCACATACAGGAGCAATTAAAAACCACAATAAACGTAAAATATAAGAATTAAAAAATGTAGAGAATGGGGCAGCTCAATTTTTCACGCGGAACAATATTACAGAGAATTTCATTTTTAAAGTGGTGGCAACTTTAGTTCCAATTTATTGAAAATCCTGCTACCATCTTGATTTCTAGAAGTTTATGTATTTGGATGGATTTACAGCATTGATTACATTACTATAAGTAAATTTCTGTTCTTTTTTTTTTCATTCTAAATATGAAATGTTATGTTTATAATTAAATTCTCTTTATTCATGAGTAGTGTTTATTTTACTATAAATAATACTTTAATTGTAAAGCTAACTGATTTTAGGCTCTAAAAATTAACTATCTAAATTCTCGTAGTTTTATGACTTTATTACAAGCTATGTCAGATGGTGTAGTTTTTACAGAATAAAATGAGGCGCATTATTACATGTATAATTGCTTCAGTTAGCACATTTCAAACAAGTATAGATTTTTACAAAGTAAATTTTATTACTCTTAATGGCTCTGCATTTTTTTAAAAAGTTTTTAATTAGAAATATGAAAATTAACAAAAATAAATTTGTTAGTTTCCAAAAGCATTTTCTCCACATAGACCTTCATATCTTTTTATGGAATATTTACAATATTCCTTTTACATTATTGTCTTTTATTAAAATTTACTTACATTTTGTTTAACGTATTTAAGCTTGTAAATAGAGCAAAAGAAAGAAAGATAGACACGGTGTCTGGAGAACATATAGAAACTGCAATGTTATTGCTGCAATATCTATATTTTCTTTCACATTTAAAGATATTCAGTTTTACGTAAACTAATCAAATGTGCTATTTTATTTTAAGTCTACTTAGGCAAAACCATTAGGTATTTGTGTATTTCAAATCAATTTTAATGAAAGTTCACTCTTTATAACTATTACTACTATGTAAAACACCGTACTCCGAGAATGATTACATTGTTAAAATAACCATCATTTACAAAAACATTAAATACGGGGAATTATATATATATTAGGATGTCCCATAAGTAATAATCAGATGGAGCGAGATCTGGAGAGTATACAGGACGCGGTAAAACATCCCAATCAAACTGTAAGAGCTTCCTTCTTGCGACTAATGCAATATGTGGTCTCGCTTTGTCATGATCAAAAACAACGCCTTGTCGGTTCATTAATTCTCGCCGTGTTTTTTGCTATGGCAGCTTTTAAATAATCTAGTTGATGACCGTAGAATTTATTGCTTTCACCTTGAGGGTGCAGTCCCGACTTGGGGTGTAGTAGAGCTCTGGTACGATTGAAACCGATGACATAAACGGCTAATAGATAACCCTGCATGTTTGCATTAGCAGAGCTGGATAAGGCCATTTATAGCTCGATGAGAAAGAAACTTTTGGGACACCCTCATATATAATATAATTTTCCCGATGCTTGGCCGAAATGAATAAACTTATGAAATTAAATTTATTTCTCGTGAGTCATAAATTTTACAAGAGAAAAGCGATGACAGATTGACATATGTTTACATCGCGATACAAGAACGAAGTGACCGAAATTTTTCCCTTGGGTGATTTTACTATTAGATTTTGATAGGAAAATCTTTGCCACGTGTCGAGGTAGACAAGGGAATCTTAGGTATCTTTTTTAAAAGATGTGCAGGTATTAAGGATTTCTATCCCTTTGTTTCTAGCATGGGAACGACGGAATTAGCAGTTTTTCTAAGTGTGTTAAAAGTAATTAAATAAAGTGGGAATCGGACTACAAAATAAAAGAACATTTTAAAATGAAGTTAACATGGGCTAAGGATAAAAATTAGGGAATTATTTGAAATTCAAATTAAATTAAGAAATATCATTATATATATGTGTTATATAACTGTGCCCTATCTTCCCCTGTATTTTGCCCTTTTTATTTTTATTCCCGATGATGAAATCGCTTATGGAGCTGCAAATGATAATATCGAAATAAATAACTGATAATGGAGATATAGTAAAGAGTCGAAATAGGAAGTTATCGCTATTATAATGCAAAAATGGAAAAATATTTTTTCTCGCCATACTTATAAAGCAGTCAATCTCTACCCCAATCCACGAGATTGGGAAGACAATTGATACACTTATTCATCTACAATCCTTAAAAAATTTCTAGATTTCAGCAAGTTGCATTATACAATGAAAACGAGTTTTAATTGAGCAAAACTTATGCTTTCTATCCAATCATACGTGGATCGTCTCCTCCGAAATCACTAGAAACAATAATACAGATAAATGCGTGCTATAAAGATCCAAAACAACTCAAAATATTAAATGAAATATTTCTACCTTAAATATTAAAATTCGGACTTCGAAATGCATCGAACTCCCATTAAAATGACGTGCTCCATTTCATTGCTGAAAATGCAGTATATACATCTGGATAAGGTACACATATGCTTTCTTTTATTAACATAGAAATGCATTGCATCTTTTCTGGTATTACAATATTAGAGATGCAGAAAAAAAAATCAACTAGAAATGCATTTAAGATTTCTCTTCTTACCGTATAATGTGCTTTGAAATTAAAACGTTCGTTGAAAAAATTGTAATTAGTCTGCGTTTGTTTAAATGTGCTGCTATTTTATTCACAAAATTATTTTAGATTTCTTATTTATCTAGATTTATTTCTTGAAGATATTTTCTTTAATGTCCATCTCCTTTTGAAATAATAAGCTGTCATATTTTGAAGTGTGATGCCATATTCACATTCCTGTAGCTTAAATTTTTTTAAGCTGTCGGTCTGTCCTTATTTTTAATGGTTTCGAATGTTGCAGACGAATTAAAATTCTCGAATTTGTGTCGACGAAGGAAAAAAAATCTGTTACAAGCATTTTGTAACTTTATTTAATGTTGAATTCTTCCTCGGTTCAATCGCTGTCAAGGGTGTGTCGTGTCTTCCAGCAAATGTCCTCCGAACTTCTTACATTTGCACCTGAATTGTTTGCCCCTAACTCTTGATGACCGTTTGGTCATCTTGAACTTCGGTCACTTCTTAGTCGTGCTCCTTGTATATCTTATCGACTTAATAAGCGAGCGTCAATAGCTGCGGGGTGCGCCTCGCTCTTGTAATTAACAAACTTGCAGCAACCAGGGTCAGGGTGATTACCTTGCTTCCGGATTTATGGAATAACTGTGCAGGCTGTACGGTTTCGTCGTTTTGCTGATAGCAGTATTAAGATGTAACAAAAATAAAAAAAAAAAGAGGGAGAGAGATTTCGCAACACGCAAGATCGTTGCATGTTAAGTATCTTCAAAGCAGTTTTTTCTTAACCTGCAAATAAGTAAAAAAGACGAGTTCTTTAAATCGCAACTTTATTCTTTTAATTCATTATTTAATAAAATACTATTATGTTTTGCTTTCTAATGCACTACTTAGTGTACAAAGCAATTAAACAATTAATGTACTAAGTCTTTTTATGTATATATGCAATTGTTGTTCAGCTGTAATAGTTCTTCTGCATATGAAAACTATATTTTTAACGTAATAAAATTATCGCTTTGTAGATCATGACAAAAATCTTAACCAAGCTGATCAAGTTGTACTTCGAAAAATGTTTTCTTTGTTCTTATATATCAGATATTGATCATATCAATGAGAAATGGCGTCTTTTTTGTTCAGCTTTTAATGTTTCTCTTTGCAAACTTATGGAAATCGCGCTCCCAGTGGAATAGCATGAAAGCATTAAAATGCATTAGTTCTGAAAGTGTAAAAAGGAGCCTCGTAAAAACATATTATTTCGGTCGTTTCAAAATGTTGAAAAAATTTAGTTTATGGTTGCTTATGAAGATATCAGTACTCCGAAGGTATTTTCGTTCTCTGTGAGTAAAATTTTAAAAGGATAATTGGGATTTTTCTTTTTACAAACAGATAACAAGTGTGGAACGTGAGTATTTTTTTAATGGAAACTGAGCGCAGAAATGAATTATCTGTTAGAAATTTTACAGTTTTTCTGATATTTTTAACGCATATAATTCTGTTATTATTAATCTTATTAAAAATAGTTTTATTGTGTTGATTATTTTCTTCCGAAAACGGGGGAAAAAAGTCTTGTTTTTAAAAATTTGGAACGAGGTCACTTTTTTTCAATGCACGCATTGTTGTAAAAAAAGTGGGGGAGGGGGAGAAAAGAAACTTAGATTCAATGTCATTGGGAAGAATAAACCTTTTGAGTCTATAAATATAATTATATTGTATAACCATAAAATAATTCCTTGTACAAGTTAAGAGACTCCTAGCCGATTTACATCATTTTCAGTATGCAGCTTCCTCATGTGCACTATATTATATCGGCGGCTTTGATACAGCCCCCTTTGACCCCTCCGAGAGTCCCAAAACGATTCTTTGGAAGTTTAATCTTCCTATCAATGCTAAAACAAAAAATATACATTATGACAATATCTGTAGAATTTTTCTGCCATTGATATTTTCATTTTGAAACTTCAACGGAAAGCGAAGCCCGCATAGATGTCCTATCCGGCTCTCAGTAGATTTTAAAATGAGTCTAATTAATTAAAATATTAAAATAATCGGCGCATATTACTTCATATCAAATTATAAGAAACTTTTATAAATGCAGTCACAACTTTACACTTCTCATTAATATCAAAGAATTTTTAAGAAGAAAAAAAAAAATGTATCCTTGTTGAGTTTTCTAATAAACTAGCCTCTTTAGGCGCGTAGCTTTTCTGTTTGTAATATTGATTTTGTTTAATTTAGATGAGCTGAATCACTTATGCTTAACAAATGACAGTGCACTCCCGAGTAACCGGCCTAATGTGACCAAGGGCAGGCTGGATAACAAAAAAGCCGGATAGGCTGGAGTTCTATGAATTTATTTCTTTGCAACCAATATCAGAAGACAAAATTTTTATACCAAAACTCACGTTTATAATACGTATTTTCTCACTTCTTATTCAGTACTAAGCCCTCCATTTGTCTCAAGTCTCGTAGAATGTGAATGGGCCACGGTCCGGTGAAGTTAATGTCGAGTTAAAATAGAAGACTCTGTACTGGTTGTTTATATACTGCACTGCAAGTTTCAAGAATTCATTAGAGAAAAAGTAAATTAAAGGATATAAAAAGTTCGCATTTTAACATAAATTCTGTAATGATTAACTTAAATGCAGCAAAACTAAACAAAACATTAACGTAAATGGTTGCTTTAATTCTTAAGAAAATTGACTCAATGTGATTTTATTTCTTACTGATAAATGATAACACAGATATGAAAAGTTAACCCTAAGATAATAATCAAAATGTACAGTTTTTAATTTTTGAAAAAGTCCTTAATAGATGACTGTTTCTACATCTTAGCTCGTAATGTTGTAGCTTGTAATGTTGCCACTGCAACGCCTTGCTTTCCTCATATAATGGCGATAAAAGAAAACTAGGCCGGATAGTCGCGAACCGGATACTCGGGAGTGTACTGTAATGTTGAACTTCAAAACATAATAGGCAATCAAACCGTGTTTTTATTAGTAGCCTTTTTTCTGTCCTGTTCATTGACTACGTGTACGGATCTATTGGAGTCATAACACCTGCTACTTATTTGACGACTTGCATGAGGAAAACAAGGCGTTGTAAGTTTAGTTTGGCCAACAACTAAAGCATGTCGGCCAAACTGAAATTTGACAGTTTGGTTTGGTTTTAGTTATATTAACGTCCCGTTTGAAGCAACACTTGGGCTATTTTGGGACGGACCTCGTCATTTTGAACCGCGGTCAGATGACGAGGACGACACCTGAGCTGGCACCCGCCTCTCCACAACACACCACACCAGCGGGAGGACGTTTGGTCAGGACGGATTTAACATGCAACAGACCCCCTTACACGACGGTTCTACGGTGGAATCGGGTCTCGAACCTGAAACCCTCCGGTTCCGAAGCCGAGACCTTACCACCAGGCCACCGCGACAGTAAAAGGAATTTGACAGTAAAAGGAATTAAAGATTAGCAACCATAAACTTTATGTTTACGAGATACATTTCTAATACACTTAACATTTTAGCAGATAAAAGGACTCATAAAAGGAGGGAAAATGTATGTGTATGTATATATATTACAATAGTTCACTTAGCAATATCTTTATTAAGAAACTAGCCGCCTTTGGTGACTGCAAAATATTTAGCTATCAAAGTCTCAGATTTTGATAGTTATATAATTCAGTCATACTATTATGTAGGCGTTAAACAGTTCTGTTCATTGTATTACTTACTAATTTCTGTCAGAGTTCATAAAATGTGCACATAAATTAGAGTGGAAATGTTAAACTGCAATTAATATAAAAACATTTTTTAATAAAAACAAGCACATCTTTTTTTTTTTTTTTTTTTTTAATATGAAAATTGAAAGCATTGAAGTTGTATGTGCACTGCAGAATAATTTTCGTAATTTATATAATATCTTAAGGAATTATTCGACAAAAAATTTTCTGATTCATCTTAAAATACAGTTTTTATTTTTACTTTCAAAACATTTAAATGATGCAAATGAAAATATTTTATTTGACTTCAGTCAATAAATGTTCTTATGAAAAAATTATGAAGTTTAAATTTTACACAGTCCTTTTGTTCTAAGGAGTCATATTCTGCGAAATACTCTTGACACTTCAACTCTTAACTCAAGTTCAATAAATATATTTTCCATCTTCTGCGATCAAATCTGTCAGTTTTTACATACCAATATTAGAGCAATCAATATTTTCATAATCATAAGCCAATCACTGTTGAGAAATCCTGGTAAAAGATTGGCGTATCTACTTTGAAACGGACTATGAAGTGTTCTAAAATCGCCAATTTTTAAGAAGAGTGAAATTTAAATTTCATAAATTATTTAGTTTTAATGAATGATTTAGTTCATTGAAGTTCAAAGATTTTTATTTAACCCTTAGCGTCCCGAAAAGTAATTAGATGCATAAATATTTGCCGAATAAGAGAACTTGTTCATTGCTCCGAAAAATTAATGTATATGAATTTTTCCAGAAAATTAATCTACATATTTTTACCGCTCTTAAGTATTTTCACCAGTCAAAATTTAATAAAATAATTAAATGAAACGCCAAAATGATGCACTACCTTGAATGGTTCCTGACAGGAGAGATCGAAGTGCTAAGTGTTAAAATATTGATGTCTCAAAAAAATTTGTTAAATAAGATTCAAAGGTTAATATAAAAGGATTACAAAGGGTAATGTAAAGGACCTATGTAAAAATTTAAAATTCTTAATTGATTGGAGCATTTATTGACTCAATAAAATGTATTTGTTTAGCTCATTTCGACCATATTGTTAGCAGATGCGTGCCCCTGATTAAAATTAACTGATGGGCGCTTATTACAGTGATTATCCAATAGATATATTAAACCATGTTTGCCTTAAATTTAATTGTTTGATTTAATTAATACTATAGATATTGTAAAAGGTCATAGAAATCTTTTCCTCCATTTAATTTTTAGAAAATATATTTCAAATTTTTTCGCTTCACACAGACAATTGCTGAAATTTACACTTTTATATATTTAATTTACAATAATAGTTTATTTTTTTTTATTTGAACTTCTTTCAATGTGATGGCAACAGGTTCATAAAAGCTAATTTTTTTTCCCATTGACGTGCTCTTGCAGATTAAATTTTATTTTTATTTTGTGCGAAATACGTTGTTGAAAAATATAGTTAGAATATTTCTTTAAAAGCTTGTTAAACATCGAAACTTAATTTGTAGATTAAAGCATTGATATCATTAAAAAGAACATTTTTTAAGATTTATCTTAATGCAAAAATCAATTTTGTGCTGCAATTTTTCGGAAGTTATAGCGTTATAATTTTTAGAAAGTGTATCTATTTTTAAATCCTGTTATTCCTTAATGTAATAAATTATTGTATGTATAAGGATCAATGTTAGTGAAATTAATTAATATTAGATAAGAATGTTATCTGTAATGATCATAAACAATGCTGAATGAGAAAGTTTTTGTATTAGTTGAAATTTAAACACTTTCGTTTTTCAAGTTCCCATTTTTGTTGAAATTACTGAAAATTAAAAGAGATGCATTGCATAAAAAGCGGAGTAGTATAAGGTTTTTAGAACAATAGTAAATGTTACATGTCCAATAGAATTTGAAGTTAAATATGCTCTTGTGAGTAAGCGATCAAGAACAAGCTAAGTAAATTTAGCAACCATAAATCTGAATTATAAAATTAAGTTGGTTACTACTTTCATAAAAACTTTTAAAAAATGCTTTTTAATATGTATTAGCATTTGTGTAACAATATATTTTACAACTATTTTTCTTCGATTCATGGTTATATAGAAGTAATCATAATTTCTATTTTGAAAAAAGTAACGTTCCTACCAAGTTGTTTAATTAAATCTCTCAAAACTTTTTTTTTTTTTTTCATTTTAGTTACATACAAATGAACAAAAATTGCGGATAAGCTTTCAGAAATGCGAAACAGTCTTGAACATTTTTCTTTTGTTGTTGTTGTTAAATGTACATGACCATATAATGCATATTGTGAAATATTGAAAAAGAATTATTTAGAAATTATATTCATTTTTTAAAAAATTTCTAACGCCTTTTTATTATTTTCATATTTTTTTATGTAGCCGTTTAGATGTTGCATTTAAATGTCGTTTCCGGTACATTGGATTATATGTAGTTAAATCTGACAGTAAATAAACTAGAAAGTGAAGTAATATATTTCAGATTTGAAGGAATTTCAGTAGTTATCAACATTTTCTTATTGAAAATATGCTTTTTTTTTCCCCTCCTTTTAAAATTATTAATATGATTCCTATCATTTATTTTAGCCAGCCAAAAAGCTTATTACTTTGGTGGGGGAAAAAAAACTTATTTGAATAGCTTTAATGTAAAAAATACATTAGTTCATTTCAAGTATCAGCTTGTGGAATATATATATATAAAAGCATACATACATATAGAACGAACTAAACATTATTGATATCCATTTAAATTTGAATTTAAAGCCCTTTCTATGTATTTTTTTTTCATTTTATTAAATAAAGTTAAACCGTAAGAGATATAAAGATTAAATCCTCATAAAACTAAAAATTATAATTCATTTTATTAGATTAAATTTGTATTATGCATATCAGAATTATAATTTTTATAAATGTCTTCCATGTGGGAAAATTATAAACGTATTCCTTTTAATAAATACATTTTTAAAGCAAATTTCTCACATTTTATATTTATTATTTTCAACACTCGTCGGAAATGTGGTAAGGGTCATCAGCATTTTTCTCAAGGAAGTTTCGTTTCGTTATCAGAGACAAGGAGTATCATTCTCACTCATTGTGAGTTGATTACCATTTGGTGTACATTGTAAAATCGCCAAATCTTACATGCAAAGATAATGTTTATAATGTGGTAGCCTTTCTTGACGCTTGAACGGAAAGGGGGAAATTTATTAAGCGCAAATACCACACAACCTAACCAAGTGTAATATTTTAAATTTATATTTTCACATTTGTTTAATTGTAAGACATAATGGAATTTTCATTTTGTGTTCTCATTTGAGTTTTCCAAATATACGATATAAAATTTTTACGGCGCTTTCATTTCATTCGTTATTTGCTGCAAAAATGCTTATTATATATAATATGTATAATATTAAATGTCCATAAACTCTTGTCTTTTTTAACTTTTTGCATATTGCTCCGATAAATTTTGTTGCTTTTTTTTTATTTATATAAAGTGAAAGTCTGCTGGCATCTTTACTTTACATTAAGTAAAATTATAATTTTATGAAATGTTCATAATTTATCTGAGTTTTCAGCTTTTCATTCTCGGAAGAGCGCTGTGTTTCTTAATTTCGAAAATTGCGTTTATTACAGAATAAAATTTTACTTTATTTTAGCAGGACTTCTTGAAGAGTTATTTTGTTTTTCAGCTTTCAATTAGCGCACATACTCGAATTTTGAAGCTCACAGTTTAGTTTGGTCTTCATCTTTTCAATGTTTACTCTGTACCCCTCCCCCGCCTTCATCTTCAAACTCAATTTCCCAGCGATGTCGCAATTCAATTAGCATTTCTCCCCTCTGTCTTTTCATCGTAACCTGCGATGGTGCCCTGCATCTCTGAACCGGTCTGGCAGGTCTACAAGCACACGGTAGTTATGCCCCGGCAACTGAAACGGCTCTTTATCGCGTTTTTGCAGCGCGTTTCACAAATTTCACGCTAATACCAAAGTGACTGTTGTGAAGAGAAGTGTGAAAAACCAGGGGGAGTAGTCTCTATAACATTTTCTCATATTTTTCAGTAAAGATCATACCCTTCCTCCCTCATTTGAAACTTGCAATCTTTGGTAAGACCTCGAATGATTTGGACGGTACTATCGAACAATAGTTGCGAAATATAGATCTTAAGCATAAATATAGCATTTTTAGCGAGTCTATCATGTGAATATAGCACATGTTTTTGCCCCATGCATATCATATCATATCCAGTTTGCAAAAAGTATCCAGCCTGTGGAAATTATTCTGTTTAAATATTAACCAAATTAGCTGTAGCACTTTTTAGTTGCAAACATGAAGACTGAGTTTGGGCTGAAAATTGATTTTCAGATTATGTACATCCTTAAAATTAAGAATCTATTAATAAATAAAATGCATATCCAACAAAAAAAAAAATTTGACCTTCCAAGTTACTTACTTGCCTTTCAAAATAGTATTTAAAAAACAGATCAAAATAAACTAGAATAATCATCTTTCCACATTATTTTTATTCCCCTTAGAAGAAAAATAAAAAAATTCATTTTGAAAATTGTTTGTTCTGAAGAGGTTCTTATTAATGAAATGAACAATAAATAAAAAACGAATTTGATTAAAACTGATAGATTCTGAATAGCAAATTTATTCTTTTTTTAAAATTATTAACGTGAAATCTCATTTCCTCACAACTTAGCTAGCTGGTTTCATAGGCAAATTATTAGCACATAAATTTCATTGAATGACAAAATAGAATTATTTGAAAAACTAAAATTGCAGTTTTATGGACATACACATAATGCTTATAATTCCACAAAAAGTAGTAGAAGGTTTTTCAAGATTAAAATAATGAATTGTGGTGTGGAATTGTTTGCCATAAAAACCACATTATCGGTGACTCTTCATAAGATTCATGCAATACATTATTCATTTTTTAAATATTATAACTAGTAATTACTCAAATAAGCATTATGTTCAAAACCCCAAACAATACTTCTTTGTAAATGAAATAATACTATTTCTACATTTCCCACAACTGTGGAAGAAACTTCATGAAATTAAATTACATTCATTGTAAATATAAAATTTCATTGTACAGAACATTAATTCTTATTAAGTTCTTTGAGATAATATTCAGGCTTATTTAATTGGATTTCAGTGAAACACCACCGAGTGCAATCAACTTAAGTATGAGATATTTGCTGTTACCTTTAATGAATTTTAAAAATTAAGTTGTGATAAAATGAATTCTAAATTTACTCTAATGTAATATTTTTTTTTTAGGTTTGAAATATTTTGATCGTATAAAATATTTAGCAAAATTTTGTATTATAAATGTTTAGGAAATAATACGTTGCTTGCATTATTTTATTATGTTTGCATACAGCTAGTTGTTCTAGGCTAAAAGCTTACTCTTAGGGAAGTTTTTAATAATTTTTGATATTCTATCTTTTCTCAATCTCTTCCTCTTTTTTTTCTTTTTTTTTTTCCAACAGTTGTGGATTTAGGTCAAACTTCTAATGTGCAAGATGCCTTCGTCATTGCCGTGGAACAGCAGGCCAGGGAACGTCTGGAAAGATTGTCTGCTCTTAAAAAAATCAAGCCAGTGGATATGACAAAGCTTTCCCAGGAACTGAATGAATGTACAAACAGCACTCGAGAGCTGAACGGTGTCATCGAAAATAATCCTATTTATGTTACCACTGTGCCTGAAATCCATAATGCGACTTTAGAACGTGTGAAAAAAGACCATCTTGATAACTATGTTAACAGTACTTCCACACCACATGGTGATAAGAGCATCCATGAACAAACTATGCAAGGACTGAATGGTCACAGTCAAGTTGGAATTGTTGACCATGATACCCATGATCAAGAATTAGAACTTACTCAAGAAATAATAGATAAAGAAAGCTACGATGATGCCCTCTCACCATCTTCACCTGAAACTCCACCTCGTGAAAGACTTCTTGTTGAATCCCAAAACGGAGCAGATTGTGTAACGAATCGTTTTTCGGAATTATGTGTTTCAGTTGAAACTTTATTGCCAAATTTACCCGACAAACTCAAATCTTCGCCAAATGATATTCATCAGCAAAGGCAACAATTGCCAAGTATTAAACAATCTGTAGTTAGTGACCAAAATTTATCAAAAGTAAATTGTTCGGTTTTATCCAAAAGTCATCCTTACAAACCAAATACTGTAGATTCTGAACTTAGAACTCATCGGGAAATGGCAGTAGATGTGCCAGACTCTTTTGTTGGTGTCGCCAAAACATCTCCTAGATATCCACCTCAAAAAGTCAACGATAGAGGTAGTTTTAAGCGTGAAGGCCATCCTGAATTTTTTATAAATAGTTCTGGTGATAGTTCTTCTAATGAAAATGATCCATCTTCTAAAATGAATACTGTGACCCGCAAAAGTGTTTCTAGTTCCAAAAGCAACTTGGATAATAATGCCATTCCTAAAGTTACTGTTGATTCCAGTGATTATGATAATAAAAACTTGGAAGATGCTAGTGAGGAGCAGTTAGAAAGGATACGTAAATATCAGGTATAAGTGTATTTTTTACTATATTTTGTAATTTTTAAACACTTGAACAAAGATTAATTTTTTTGGAGGAAATATTGTAAACACGTTTAATAAATGTTTCTTCTTGTATTTATCATTATTTATCTAGATTTTTTTTCCTTATACAGACTGTAAGTCTGTAGTATTCTGAAAATATTAAGTTATAAAACAAAGTATAAATAGAAATACGTATTTTTGTGAAAGTTAATGTTAGAAACAGTTTACCAAAAATTTCCAGGTTGATAGATAATAATGATTTGTAATAATGATATTCCTACAAGGCATATCATTATTACAAATCAGAGAGTCGTAAATATTATCATAAGCTAGATTAATGCAAGACAATCAAGCATGTGACGTCATGTTTCCTCACCACTCGTTCTACGAAACATCGCTTGTTTAACGAGTCATTTTTTTACATTTTGTTTTACTCGTTTCGCAATATTTGATCATATTTCTTTTATGTGAAACTCTTTTTATATATTTAAGCAAGAGAAACTTAATTCAATAAATTGTTTTGTTCTTTACTCAACTTTAATGCTAGTGTGTGAGAAATTCCTGATCAACACAGAATATTCATTGTAAAATAAGCTTATTTCCACATGTTCAGTTTTTAGAATATATTAATGTGTATATTTATCTTCTTTGTGATATTAAATATAATAGTCATTTTTAGAAAACTAATTATGACTTAATGAAGGATAAGACCTAGTTACATTACTTAATTTTATCACTTAAAACTATGTGCTATCAAAATTGTGATAATTTATATATCAGATGCATTTTGCTGTCATTTTTCTTTATAATTTATGATTTTTTTAATAATAAATACTGTTATTTAGAAAAACTTAATAATAAAAATATTTAGAATAATTATTTTGAGATAATTTATATATAGTAAATACATTTTATGAATTTTCTTTATAAATTATGAATTTTTCTTTTTGTCATTGTAATAAAAATATTATTTTGATC
>JAPMOR010100590.1:0-11484 GCA_026543865.1 Argiope aurantia | reverse complement strand
TATGTGCTCACGAACAGTGCAGAAATACTTCGTTATGGAAATGCCTCCTATATTCGATATTTAGTGGCATGCGTGACAGGGTTGTTTGTGAAAGCGGAAGATAATATTTTTACTATGGATTTACCGAAAAGCAAAAGAGCTGCCCTGCGATCAGCTTTTGCGAGAACATATAATGCCCTTATAGAAAAACTATCAGTTACTGCACCGAAAGAGAAAGAAGCTGAAATCGCTTTAGAACAATTAGCTAATAAAACGTATCGACCGCGAAAAGCTGAAAATTATTTACAGGCTATGCATAGCTTATATACAGTGACAAATCCTTTATCAACTTATAAGATACACAACTTTCAGTTAAAATTTTTTTACCTATTCCTGTAAACTGGTTAACCTACTCGATTTTCTTTGAGTTGCTCACTCACAAATCTGCTCATCAGCTAAAACTCGCAGTGCTGAGAACAAATGCATCTTTTACTTGCTCCAATAGTATCAGAGATGAATTATAAAATGCCATGCACAGTTTATAAACAGTAGCAAATCACTTATCAACACGGAAGATTCACATGTCTTCCAATCAAAAAAATCCCACCTATGTGTGTAAGTTCGTCTGTACACTCTGTCTTAGATGGATCATTCTGGAAGGTGTTCATCAGCTAATACTAGAGAAGATAGTCACCACAGAATCTGTATAACAATGCTATATGAAATTTATTTGAATACCTCAACTATTACAAAAGATATAAGAAAATGATATTTTTTAAAGTTTAAATTAAAATTATTTTTGAATAGCAAAGGAATTTTATACACTAGGAGCTTATGCATATTTATGCAAGTTAGAAAAAAAAATATATTCAACATTTATTGCTTATATTTGCCTCTTTGAGATATCTGCAAAAATTTGCATAATATTTAATATTGTTTTCCCTTTTCTGCAATATTTTCAGATGTTTAAAGTTTTCCTTTTGTCTCTGCTATTTCGCATAAAAATAATCTTTCCGGTTTCAGATATTCAAATCCCATAGAGTATAATGTTGGCAATATAACTTTAGAATTTACATGAAATAGAATTCCCAAAGAGAAATACTGCATGAAATTTCAAAGTATAACTTATAAAAGTCATGTTTTTCTTTAGAAAATGTTTCGTAATACGCAAGAATAAATTGAAACTGACAGGCATTTTTATTTCTAAAATCAGTACCATTGCAGAATTTCTAATGGAAAATAGAAGAAAGGAATTATAAGAGAATGGCATAAAATAAAAGTGATTTGAATAGCACACAATAAAAAAATTACTCTATCAAAGGAAATGTAATATATTTTATTTCTATCTTTCAAATATTTTAACAGTTTAAAATTTTAAAGAAATAATAAGAAAAATGTTTCTCAGAATGATAAACATAATTAATATTATCAGCATTAAATACTACTTATTACTACACAATGTATAAAAAGAGAAAATATTGCAATAAAATTTTGGGAGTAAAGACTTTTATGTTTTAGACCTGAATCCAAAATAAATAGTTAAAAAGAAGTCAACATTTCTATCATTTCTTTCGTTCTATACGTTGTCAATCATTTATAAGCAAAACGATGCACTTGTTTTTGTATATTGCATATTGTCATGCTTTTCTGGATTTAATTACCAAATGATGACGAATTATCACCAGAATACAATTCATTATGTTTATAATTATAAATAAATTTTAAAACAAGTTAAAAATTAAGAGCAAAAAGGAATAATTATAGAAAGAAAATGTTAGAATTATATAGCATTAGAACGTTTTTAATGCACACATTCCGAATAACGCATAAGCATAAAATGTCTGACAGAATAGTTATAATATCTTCACGATATTGTACAACATTCAATACATGAAACAACATTATGAAATTGTTATACAATATTTTGGGCAAATGGTTGCTTGATTTGGAAAGCAGTAAAATTATGAAAATTAAAATATAGAGGGATGATTTTGTTATTGTAAATAATTTATAATGATTTTAAAGCAAATAAAAGCATTTATTTGCATTATAAAAGTCAATATCAAATATGTTAAAAATCATATTATTTTACGGAAAATACGATACATTTTTGGGGAATATATCAGAGACGTGAAGAACCAAATTAAAGTTTTAATTTTCTTCTCATTTCACATTATATAAAAATAAATAAAATACGTTGTCAAGTCAAATTTACGTGTTAGTTTCATATTAAGCAAATTTGCCACACACTATTACAATTTTTTTTAAATGCTGATTTTATAGAAAGTGTACTAAACTGAAATAACAAATATAAATAACGTAACATTGTTTAGAAATAGATAGTGCCCACGGGATTTCAATAAAGTTCGATGAAGTCGGTAGAGAAATAAATAAACTGATTTATCGATGTCATATTATTAAAAGAAAAAAAAATCAGTTATTTTATGCATAGCTAGATAGACTGCAATTTAATACTGTTCGCAAATTTTTATGTTATTTTATTTGTGACATAAAATACCAAGTTAAAACTTTATATAATAGTCTTATTTCCATTCCGTTACTTCAATCAATGATATAAATTTATATTTTTTTCCTCTTTACTGAGTGCTATTTTTAATTTGCATTATTCTTTCCAAATAATTTCCCAATACTTCATCTACATAATAGTTTTACCACTTAAACATACGATTCCAAGGGAATGTTCTTAATATTTTTTTAATAAAATATTACATAAATTAATTTCATAAATATGAAAAATTGCATCAAACGAATCTAGGCAAATATGTGAAAAATCATTTATTTAATTTATACTAGATTATATATACATTTATTTTCTTGTACATCAAATTACATGGTTCTTTCGTATTGCAAACATATTCATGCATAAAATTTCATTTATATTCTGCTTTTGATTAATAAGTTTATTTTTTTTTCAATCTCCTTCATAATTCATATTTTACCTTCCATATTACATTCACAGTTTCCCTTTTTAATTTAGTACCATGAATGAAATATAGCATTCTTTATATAGAAAGTTTGTTTAAGAATTTATATTCATCTATTCAAGTTTCGGTAAGATTTAAAGAAAACGCTTTTTCAACGTTTTTTAAAAAATATTTTTTTTTAAGATTTTAAACATATTTATTTATATCTTTCAATTTTTGTATATAACATTATTATTAAATTATGTAAGTGAATTTATTTCTACGAACATCATTTGAGGGAGCGAAACTCAAATTTTTCATTCTACGTAGAATGCACTCTATCTTAAATTTAAAGAATTTAATTTCTATGTCTTGTCATCATTTTGAGATGAGATTAGATGAAAATTCTTGAAATTAAAGCAAGCGTACAAGGCAAGATAAGTGTAACAGCGCAATATGCCATGCGAGTAAAGTGGCCTAGCATACCAGAGCTTTTTATTAATACTTGCTGATTTTTTTTCTCTCTTTTCTATTTTGCTCGTGCATCCCCTCCAGAGAGTTTTTCATCGCATTAAAAGCCGTGGATTAATTTGTTTCATCAAATTTTACGACCAAACTTCTTGTTCTTTGGGAATCTTTTCATTGTTTAATCCTCGCTTTCTCAGACATGCATATCTTCTTTTTATTTTTTATTTTTATTCTTTATTCTTCTTGTTTCATCTTATTCACTAATTCTTCTCCTTTGCTTTATTCTCTCCCTTATTTTTCCCTTTCTTTCCCTTCTCTCTTTTGCATGAAGCAAGCAAATATTTCGTTCTTTCCTTTTGGCTCAGATGGTATTCATTATTTGAAAGCGAAATAAAGAGAGGATAGATAGAAAAAGAAGAATGAGAAGGAAAAAAAATGAAGGAACCAGTTCGGGGGAATAAATACTGGAATCTGTTTATGCTTTCTGTTACCGAACAACAGAAGGCTGGAAAGAAATAAGAGCTAGTAAAATAAATATGGTTGCTGCTTTGTTCCTTCGTAAACATCTGGAAAATTATGGAAAAAAATCCCTCCGTATTAAAAGGAAAGAACTAGCTTGAATATTAACGGTCAAAAGAATGGTAGCAGTTCTTTTATTATATATGGATTTTATAAGTACAGTGTAAAACTAATCGAACTCAGACTTTGGCTTATATGGTTTTCTTGAAGTTGTATGAAGCAAGTATTTACTTAAACAAGTTGTTTAATACTATTTTCCGATTCGTCGCCAAATTTAAATTCGTAAATGATTAATTTTTCATAACATTTAAAAGTAATTATTTGAAAACAGTCACTTTAATATGCATGTTATTTATCGAATTGACAAGTAAATGAATAAGCTATTCAACTTATAATTAATATATGAATAAGTTATTCAAATGTTAGTTATTAACTTCCTAGGAACATCCCAGTGAAAATGATTGATGTAATCTTTCTTTTCCATAAATTGTTAATTCATTTTTTGTTTATCATTTTTTTTATTTATTTTTAAGAGTAGTAGTTTGCCACGTACAAAAAAATCACGCTTGAAATGTTAGCTATAATTTTTGCATGACATATATAGAAAAATACATACATTCATCATATTCAGCACCATGTAAATTCCCAATGATTGCTAAAATATAATTTGAGGCAAAAAAAGATTTTTTTTGTTGCTGTTAGAATTTAATTTATTATTTTTTGTCTCCTATTCCTGCAATTTATTTCGCATAGAAGTAACCATGCTTAGGATGTTATTTATTTTATTCTATTGTGTTGATAAAAACATCAGTAATAATTTATGACTACAAAAATTCTCATTCATGAGTATATATGTTTTGACTGTTGCGATTCATTCTCAAAATAATTGATTGATCCGAGAAAAAAAATCTGTCATAATTTTAAATTAACATGAAAGGAAAAACCCTAATTTTTTTTAAAAAAATCCTTTGGCGTATTTCAGACTTTAATCTGATACCAAAGAGTAAACGAATATATATTTTATATCAGAATGTTTACGTGATAATGTAAACGTAAAGAAAAAAATTCAAAGAAGCTGAAACCAGTCCTCTCAACGAAGAAGCTATTAGAATTAGTAAATCAGAAAACGATAAATAATTTCATAAAAAATATAATGAAACGTTAATTAATTTTTTATTTATTGTTTAAAAAATCTTAGTTTATTTTTCAAATGAAATTACTTCACAAAACTATTCAAGGAATTGTTTCCACAGTAACTTTTTAGATATACGGTATAGGTGGTATTCACTTCCTGGTATATATTTATCATTATATTTCTTCTATTTAAGCAAGCATATTTGAAAATTTCTTAAATGGCAAAAAACATATTAAATTCTTTTTCGTCCATCCTTATTTGTTCCATATGCAATTTCAGAATTAGCTATTTGATTTTCAAAAGATCAAGAGCTTCATTAAGGTTTTTTTTTCTTAACGCAATATAGTATACAAACCGCTTTTGTCGACCAGTTTTTTGGTTAGGATTAATGGTTTCTAAAAATATCTCTTGAATATTTTGTGTAACATCACCTTAATGCAAAAGCTTCAAATTTTAATAAATAATAGATAATATGTCGAATTAATTACTTTCTTTTAACTGGAAATACTTTTCATAATATCAAATACGCAACGCATACTATTTTTAGTCATACTTAATCATACTTACACTTTTCTGTTCCTAGTGCAATGCCCTTTTCTAATTTTTTTATTTCCGCACCTGCAGTTATATCACAGGAAAAATGAAATGTATAAAAAATTCGGAGTCATTTAAAAATGTTTTCACCATTACAGGATTTTGAAATCCTTTTAATTTTGACTACAATAAATTTTCTAAAATTATACTAATGCATTCAATCCCAAAGAGAGACAGCTTACCATTTTGGATTTTAAAATAGTATTAAAACCATACTATATATAGAAATCCACTCAATATACAAAATTAGGCCGAATCTTCATAACTTTATCAACTATAACAGGGAAAAGCAAAGCAAAATATTAGCAACAAAAATGAAAATAATGAGTTCCAACTCGAAAAATGAAATATTTTGTTGTAAAATGAGCTTAAAATACTCTTTAAATTTATTAATAATAGAAAAGATAATACAATTATAATAGAAAAGTTTATAAGATAAAGAATGCATATCATTAAAAAGATAATGTTTTAAATTTCAAAATAATGTAAAAATTATTTTTTACGTTTTAATATTTTCGCAAGTTGTTGGGAATTAACATGAAAATTTTAAATAAAATTTATAAAATGAATTACTCCAAAGTGTAAACTTTAACTTCTTAAAATACATCTGTGCTAATTTTTCACCTCTAGGTCAAATACCCCTTTCATTTTTTGGGGAGGGATAAGGATTAACTTTCAAGGTTATTTCGTTGGCCATTATCCAGTCAAA
The DNA here is from genome assembly GCA_026543865.1 of Argiope aurantia. Lineage (NCBI taxonomy): Eukaryota > Metazoa > Arthropoda > Arachnida > Araneae > Araneidae > Argiope > Argiope aurantia. The sequence goes on along the minus strand of JAPMOR010100590.1, from coordinate 5,156 downwards.
AAACATCTTTTCGAATATCAAAGACATATTCATTTTTCTTGGCGAACAGTATTCCAAGGTAATATTTTATTGTTTTCTCTTTGTTTGGTTTTTTTACTACATCCCTTACGTTTCTTGTGTTTGTTTATAAATAATATATACATATGCGCAGAAAAAATATTTAAAAATACTCATTAATTACAGAAACAAATTGACGATAGATTCAGTTTTTTATAAGTATAAAGTTTTTATTAAATTCTATAAAAAGTTTAATCTGAATTTATTATTTAAAATAAATGCCATATTTTCCAACAATAACATTTTATCAATGTTAAAAATAATATAAGAAACATCTTAATAAAAACGATATTCTTTGAATTTTATTTTAAAAAATCTCAAAGCTCATTTATTTTTTTCATAATCATTTTTCTTTAGTATTGTCTGCAATTTACAATAATGGTTTACAATATCATGCATGTCGAACAGGGTTTTGACCAATTTAGCTGCCGAAACTTTTATGTAGTCATTCAATGTGCGTGGCCAATTGAAGCTTTTCTTCCTTTTTTATTTGTTTTCCTCTTAGATTTGTAATTTTGCACATATTTTAGACAAAGTTTTGTAATTTTATACATATTAATGGTTAATATTTTTAAATTTATGACTGTTTAATCCATTAATGTAGTGTTTTTTAGAGGACGTAATTATTTATATTTTAATGTTAATTCTTTTATCTTTATGCAAACAATATACATTTTTATGTATATAAAGGAGATATTTCGTCATCCTAACAGTAATATTATATAATATTCTTTAGAAAATCGCTTACATTTCAGCTTTTGTAAGGCCTTTTTTATTTGGTTTTTCATTTGTTTATTGTATACAAGCAAATAATAGATTTTTTTCTTGAAAAAAAAGGGGAATTGTCTGAATGAATCGATTTAATTTGTCTTTTTAAGATAAAAATTGTTATTGTGTAATTAGTGGCTAAAAGATACAAGTATGTAGCAATTTATCCAAAATCAGTGTTATCAGTATCCATAAATTTGGAATATAATAAGTTGAATAAAAATATAAGAAATCAATTAAACTTATAATAAGGAATTTCATCCGAAATTTAAATATATATATATATATATAATTTTAACGACTTTTGTAAATATTTATCGAAATTATGGAACTATTTAATATTTACACATATTAATTTTTAAAGATGATTTTATTTTCTAGAATGAATTATCGAAACTCTTTGATTCGCGAAATGCATATCCAGGGCATTCTAATTACATCATTTTTGGAAGCGAGCATGGATATCTCATCTATCTCACAAATGTAAAATGACAAAAAATAAAATCAAATAAAAGATATTGGAAGAAATTCAAACTGAAAAGAAGGTTGAAGAATTCGATTTCATTTTTATGAGTTCTCATGAAACACCAATAATCTCTCAAAAGACTTTTATAATGAATCACAAAAATGACGTCGCTTTTTATGCAGACTTAACATTTTCATATGCGGATTTTAACATGTTTACTCACGTTTTATAAGTTTATTCATTTCATTTCTCGTTTTATTACGGGTTTTATGTACTTCCACGTGAATTCACTCCACGCCTGGGGTGAATCTCATTTTTTTCCTACTCACTTTTTTTTTCTCACTTTTTTCTTACTCCCTCCTCACACTTTCATTTATTTTTGTTACATTTTTTAAATGTAAGCTGAGTCGGGAAAAGTACTGAGATGACGAATCTAGGAGACGCAAAAGAGAGCGAGAAAATAAGAGAGTAAAGAAAAAAAATACATAAGAAGATATTCGGTGGTGAAGAAAACGACTTTTATTGACATTCTAGGTGTTCCTTTTCCCGGACCGAAAATCCGGTCCTCTTCTTCAGGTGGGTGAGCACACCAAAAGGAATTAGCGGGAGAAAAGCTGCAGAAAAGCTCCTGGATTACACGCCGACCCAGACTCGGAAAACCCTGCTAATATGGAAAGTTTTTAAGAGCCCGCAAAAAAGGGAGAGGTGTGTGGGGGGGGGGAGGGTAGAGAAAAAATCTTCTAAAAAAAGAAAGGGAAAACAGGAAAATAAGATCCGTCCGGAAGAAATTATGAATTTGGGTACAAGTGGAAAAAAATTACTTTTCCCGCTGACGAAATGAGTTTTATTCTTTGGGTTTTGATTGGTGGATACGACATCAAGTAATTTTTGATTAATGACTGCAAAGAAGGCGCATTAAGAAAACGTCGCTTTCACAGAAGAATGGGCCATACTTTGAATTAAACGAAATCGCTGAAATTATGGGTTTCTGAACTACATATGTCTTGAGATTTCTTTTGTCATTATTTAAGCATCAGAACTTTTTATGTTAAGCATTGAAATTTATGAACCTATTCAAACTATTCCTTTCAAATCATTCCTGCTCAGTTCCTCAACGATCAGTTCATGTTCATTCATACGATTTCATAATAATATGAATTTGAATTAATAGATTTTATATTATCTTTAATCTTATGTATTTTCATGTATTCATGTTTTATATTAAAAATATGGATATGAATAATTAGATTTTATATTTGATTTCATATATTTTCATGCATTCAGGTTTTATTAATTGTTTTAATATTTGCTTTAATATTAGTTAGTCGTTGTATCTGCTTTTCCACATGAATTTGTTTGAGTGTTCTATCAATCTGGTTATCTATATCTATATGTATCTATTTATCTATCTATCTATCTACCTATATCTATAGCCTTATCAAAATTTATATATATTTATCTGTTCTTCTCTATATAAAGGGTAAACAAAATACAGGTAATTCGAAGTCGACTTTGAATTCTTATATTCAACTAATTAAAATTATTTTAAGCTTTCAATTATAATTCAAATACTATCAAAGCACAAAACGTTTAAAATATTGATTAAAATTAGAAAAATAAACGAGCATACATTTTGAAATATTGGTTAAAATTAAAATCGAAAATTAAATCTATATCTCAAAAGAGCTACTTTTTAATTTTAAAATAATAAAAAATACAATTTTGGATTAATAATATTTTTCATAACTATGGAGATGCTCATTTAACGTCATTTTAGGGATCATAGATTTTTAATAGTGCTGTTAATCCTTTTAGTTGTTAAGGAAATTGTGTATCAAATTATGTTTAATGCTGGCAAGGAATCTTAAATTATATAAATTTCAAACAAATGGAGATTCAATTTTACATATACAACTTCTCAAATTTGGGCGATATCTTGTTTAGGAGCGATAATACGATAACCTTCGAGAACATTCAATATCTTGCACTGCTGCTAAAAATGGCTGAGTGCTGAGACAAGAGCCGTTAGTAGTTCAGATGAGAGAAGCAGTTTAATGAAACCTTAGTTTTTCATGAGGAAAAATTCGCTAGAAGACAAATGGAAATATTTAAAGTGTTTTAAATACGAATACGGTTATAAAATATCTTTCTTAGCGCGTATGTCAAAATTTTAACGAAAGGAATGAAAACAAATCTCATAAACAAACTGTGAATGGCACTGGAAAAGGAATTTTGCGAAAAACATTAGCAACAAAAATTTTTGATATGAGAAATTTCAATGCTGTAGTAAAGAAAACGACTTATAATGAATAGATATTTCTAAATGGAAATATATTGGCAATAGGGAAATAGAATATATAAAAGATCATTCATTATTAATTTAAAAAAGATCCTACAGAAATAAATTGAATGGAATATGAAATGTGTAGGAAATAAAATTTTATTAATGAACATTGGAACCCCATGGCTCATATAATATTCTTCAAGGGCACTGGATGTGTACAAATAAATCAGGATTTGCCAAATTCTGATACTTTTTTTGAGAAATAATTTTTCTATGCCGTCAGTCGACATATAAAATATGCTATCCGTTCGGTTCGAATTTTCAATTGCCTAACTATGAATTTGACATTTGATAAGATATATGTTGTTAAGAAATCCAAATTTACTACGATTTCATTTAATTAAAGGTAGGGTCAATGGACCTCTAAAAGCAAATCTTTTTTAGTATATCTCCTTTTTTATTCAGCAACAAAGCATTAATTGTTTTTTTATCCATCAATAAAAAAATGCTTTGGAAGAAAAAGTATTTTTTTATTTGTAAATTTAAAACAAATTTTGAATCTATAGTATTTCAAATAGAGCAAATGATGAATTGAAAAATACTAAGATGGATAAAAAAAATAAAGATATAGTTAAAAATATAGGCTAAAGATCTAGTTAAGCAAAATAAAATGTATCAAAATTTCCCATTTTTTAGTACATATATAAAGCACCAAAAAAAAATTCAAATTTAGAGTCAACATCTTTTTAATAATGTATATTATCGCAGGACATTTTACAAATTGCAAACCTGTTATTTTTCTTTCTAGATATAAAAATTATTAATATGATATTGAAACAGTAATGATAAAATCTATGGAAGAAAAGCAGAAAAATTAGAGCCCCATTTGAATTCTCAAAACCCCATTTGAAGAAATTAAGTATTCGTCTGAGATAAAATGAGTTTTACTCTTTCAATTATGATTGGAGAAATGCAACATCAACTAAATTCTGTGAAAAGAGACGTTAAAGAAAGATTGTATTTTGAAAAAGAAACACGTTTTAATAGAAATAATTTAAATTTTTTAGAGGATGAAAAAACCCATATCATTACAAATTTGATAATTATTGAAACATTAGAATATTTAACGAAAACTATTGAAAAAATAAGCATATTCATATATTCGTTGTAATTCAAATAGTTATTTTGAAACAGTTGAGCAATTAAATTCACATTTTTAACTTGAATAAAATCAAACCGTCTCAAAGTAGTCGAGCCTCACAATATTTTGTGTATATTTCTTCTATTTGTATGTTATTTAATTTATTTATTATCATCAAAGTAATATGCAAAGCAAAGGCAAAAGTAACGTGTTTTCCTGCCTGACATATATACATATATATAATTTTTAAAAAATTAAATTTACATGTAAGTTTATTTACAGATATTATGATTCAAATCATAAAAATTCTTTGAATTATCAAAATTATTAGATTTTTATTACATAATGCATTTTTAAGTACTATATTATTAAATAATATAATATTTAAAACATTTAAAAGACTAATAAATAGAATTTCTTGAAACATGGATTGTAGTTTA